>CAUYQG010103020.1:0-96922 GCA_963574415.1 Tarsius wallacei
TATTACCAATGAAATAGAATCCTATCAAAATTGGTGTTTAAGCCGGGCTCGGTGGCTCAGCCTGTAATCCCGTGCTTTGGGAGGCTGAGGTGAATGGATTGCCTGAGCCTGCGGGTCCGAGACCCGCCTGGGCAACTTGGCAAGACCTCATCTCTACAATAAATCAAAAAAAAAAAAATTAGCTGGGCGTGGTAGCGCGCACCTGTAGTTCCAGGTACTCAGAAGGCTGAGGCGGAAGGATCGCCGGAGCCCAGCAGGTCGAGTCTGCGGTGGCCGGGAGCATCCACTGCACTCCAGTCTGGGTTATGAGTGAGACTCCAGCTCAAAAAAAAAAAAAATGGTGTTTATTGGTATAGGAAGAGAGGGCAGAAGGCTTCCCACACAGTGGGACTTTCATGGGAGGATTAAAGACAGCCCTCTGCAAACAGAGCAGGCATACAAGTGAGTAGAATGAAAATGTTCCTGACCACTTGGCAGCTTTTGTTCCCTCTTTAAGCAGTGAGGTCATCAGAAGTGACGAGTATATCACACCACTCTCAGGACAGACACCAACCATCTCAGAATGTTTGGATCAGGGACAGCAAATGAGAAATGTAGCCAGTGTGTTAAGATTAACAGTAGCAAAGTCTAGATGGATTAGCTCCGGTTGTTAAGTGTGACTGAGGCGCTCTCAGCTGACCTTCCCATTTTCAGTCTGTTGCACCCATTTTGAGAATGCCAAGTCGTCTGGCACATGGGCTGACACCAAAGCAAAACACCAGGTGTCAGAATCATCCTGGGAGGCCTGGGTATGTGGTTATGGCCAGGTGACTCAGACCCTCAGCCCACCAGGATGTTTGTGAGCTCTCCTCCTGGACACTCATCATGGAATGCTATCTCCCCCACACCCCCAAAAATCTACACAGGAGCTCTGACATGCTCTGGAGGAAATCTGGGCGATTTGGCCAAAAACATCCGTTCTGTGAATTATCGTTAGAGACATGTGGGGCAGCTCGCGAGATGTTTTATGGAACATTATTTAAAA
Source organism: Tarsius wallacei (assembly GCA_963574415.1). Classification (NCBI taxonomy): domain Eukaryota; kingdom Metazoa; phylum Chordata; class Mammalia; order Primates; family Tarsiidae; genus Tarsius; species Tarsius wallacei. Next base: position 1,025 of record CAUYQG010103020.1, read on the forward strand.
TGTTGAGCCACCCTTATGTTGGGTGGTTGCTCTCATTTATTAGCGTCCCTCTGGCTTAAGGAAGCTTAACAAACCTTGTAGCCAGGTGTGCTTTCCTGATTTGTCAGTTTTAGATGAATAATCAGGATTTTTTATCATTCTACATGGAGTGGTTACTCCAGCAATGAGCAACATGTGAAAGTCTCAATAAGGCAAAAGCTAATTTGACAGAAAAAGAGATGTAATTATCTGAATTACCTGAATTCCATTCACAGACAAAAGGCTTTTCTAACTCAGCGTAATTACCTTCTCTTGGGATGTGGAGGAGGGGGCTCTTGACAAGAATTTTTAAACCAATTTATGAATAATTCACACTTGAAAACAGGAAAATCACTTTGGGGGCTCCATTCCAACTTCATAGGTTGCCCTCCAAGTGTCGTTAACTTTATGTAAACTGACATCACAAGGACACAAATTCCTACATGGTAAATGTTCTCTGCTGAATTCTCACATGGCACGTTTTATGAGACGACACAGGACTCTGCCTATGGAGTCCCTCTGTGTTCGTTCCTCTGTGGAGGTCGCTCTGGTGGAAGTCCCTGTGTGGAGGTCCCTCTGTGGAGGTATGCCATGGACTAGCCTGTGGCTGGGTCTAGAGGTGCCATGCTCTGCCCCCATGTGCCATGTCCACACTCAGAACCCAAGGCAGCCTATTCTTGCCTTGGCTAGTTGAGGGAAGGATCCCTTCCCACCCTCCCTGCTTCCCCAACAGGCATGCACATCTCTGACTGGCAGCCACCCACTTTTCCCCCTGGAGAAAAAAAAAGAAAGTGGGGAAGAGAGGAGAGTGGATGGGAGAGAGTCTACTAATTTTGAGTTCTTTGTACTTGGGGCTAAGAGAAGGCAGAGCTGTGTATTAAGTGAAAATGATTCTCTCACGAATGGAAATCATCAGGCCTTTCCTGCTTGACTGCTTAGTTCCTGCACCTTCTTCCAATGGCCTCGTCCTCCCTCCTGCCTGAGCCACTCCTTGCTGGGATTCCCCTGGTCCCCATCACTGCTGGTAATGGCCTCCCCACTGTAACCCCCGTGTAGGAACAAGTAAATCTTGACAACCCCACCGTGTGGCCTCCCCCCATAACTCTGACCTCAGTGGCCCTTCCCACTCACCAGCCCCGGGCCCAGCAGTCCTACCACCTGGGCAGCCTCCCTTGCCCACCTACCCCTCTCTCCCTTTGCCCACCTACTCCATGGTACCCAAGTAAATCCCCCATCCACTCTGAGCCTGTGCCCACATGGCCAAGCTAATGGGGGGAGGAGGAAAGCCCATGCGACATGGCCCACTGAGCTTGTTTGTGGTCACTCCTCAAAAGGGCCTTCAGTGCTGCTAACTGAACCCAAGCATCTCCTTAGTGCCATCCCCTCCCCATCATGTACCTCCTGTCCGTCCAGCTCCAACACCTCTTCGAGCCCTCACTCCAGAGGATATCAGCGTTTCCTGTTTCACTGAGGAAACAGAAGCAGTTGACTTCTGCACATTCCGTCATCCCATGCTTGCGCTACTTTGCGTCTCGGCTCACAGTATGACCTCCTACCCGTTCCCATGGAGGGCTGTCCTGCTCACCTGTGCCAGCCCCACTTCTGTGTCCAGTCCCATCCCCCAGTCTGCCTGAGGATGTCCTTGAGCAGACTCTCCCCATCATCATCCCCTCCTCAACAAGGCCTTTCTCATCAGCCTCCACACACCCATTTCTCTCCATCTGTAATATGCTCCTCCTCACCCCACATCCCCCTCCGACTTGTGCCCATTTCTCTCCTTCCCCTCTGCAGCCCAATTCCCGCAAGAATTATCTGTGTTTATGTCTCCAAGTTCTCTTCTGTTTTGAACTCACTCAGCCATGCTGTTGTCCTACCCCAGACTGTTCTCGTTGCTGGGCGAGTGCTCCATCAGTTCTTGACCTTTGTCTTTCCTGACCCAGCAGCAGTTTGTGACATTGCACTGCCTACCATGTCATCTTTGAAACGCTTCCTGCCTGGTGTCCCTCCACGGTGTGCCTTTGATGCCTGCCCTTCCGAGTCTACCTCATCTCCTTGGTCTCTACATTTTGGAGGGCCCAGGCTCAGTCCTCACTTCACTTTAAAAAGAGTGACATGCTGCCGACTCCTAAATGTGTATCCCTAGCAAGACCTACCTCCTGATGCGCAGACTCACGTGGTCAGCTGCCACAGGCATGTCACTTACTTGTCCAGCAGATGTCATGAGCTTGCTTGTCTAAGGCTGGGTTCCCAACATGCTTCTCCTGCAGTCCTCCAGCTCAGCAAGGTAACTCCATCTCTGCAGGTGCCTGAGCCAGAATCCTTGGTGGCATCTGGTCTTCACACATTCCGATTGCTGCAGTCCTGCAGGAGGGTACTTCATACAGCCTTGTTGGAGCTTGACAGGTGGCTGGGTGTGCAGAGCCAGGCTGTCTAGGGATGGTGGCCCTAATGAGTTTCTGCTCTGCTTGTCCCACAGCACAGCCCCTTCTTTGCCGAGCAGCTGACTGCATTCCAGGTGTGGCTCACCATGGGCGTGGAGAACCGGAACCCACCTGAACAGCTGCCCATTGTTTTACAGGTGAGTTTCTTCAGACTGGGCCAGATTGCTGTGATCTCCTGTGGGAAGGAAGCTGCTCACCTCTGCTGCCCCCAAGGGCTGGTCTTTGAGCACTAGGGTCTGTGAAACACCAGCCCCACTGCACTCTGATGGCTGCACCTGGGCCAGATGTCATTTGGGTGAATAAATCACACAAATTCAATAGAAGTCACTGCGGCTGATTGCATATTTACTCCTAACGGATTTCCTGCTAAAGACATTGAATTCCCTTCCTCCACCCTCAATTAAGTATAAATTTGGGATATCATCAGCCAACCTTCCCCACTTTAGGAATTGATGAAATGCTGCTGCAAACGAACTCCGTTTCAGTGCAGGCTCTCAGTATCACTGCCTCCTCTCTGGAAGGACGTGGAATGTCAGTCCTGGGAGGCAAGGGAAGAAGCTCACTGAGCAAATCGTAAACAGGCCATGCTGGGTGTCATAACCCAATGCCTTGGTTAGTGACTACAAGGCCTGCACAAATCCTGGAGGCCATCAGCATTTCCTTTCCTGGGTATGGGGGCTGATCACAGTGGCTGCTGTAAGAAATAGGCCCTTTCTGGGTGTGCCATTCAGATGCCAGCCACTCATGTGGCCCGTGTTGTGCCAGTGCTGTTCACATGCAGAGTGTGGCCTGTTTGTGGGTTGGGAGATCAGTTTTGTGGGTCCTGCCAGCCGATTTTTTGTTTATGAGATAGGATGAAGTGGGACGGAAATTTCAGAGTTCCTCACAAACAGTAATTTTAGAAATATTTCGCAAAACTTATGTCTCTATGAATGCATATTTGTAGGGGAGGTGTGTGGGCATGCTGGGTCAGAGTCAAAGGAGTTTAAAAACTACTGGTCAGTGTAGTAGACATCACAGTCTAATAATTCACTTTAGAAGCAGAAAAAGAATTTTTGTGATTGTGTGGGGCTGTTGAACTTGGGTGAAAAGCTGTGGGTGGTTGTAGGGAAGGGTTGTCCCAGCAGCAGAAGGGGAACAAAGAATCCCCTCTACCTTGTCAGTTTAAATTTGTGTCAGTCACCAAGTGGAGAGGAATAGACCCACCTCCGGGGTGGGGTACTAAGTTCTGATAGTTGGCAGGTCATCACCTTCCCCAGAAAGTTGATTAGGTTACTTGGCCTCCATGAATTGGGGACATGAGTCTCATCATCCGCCTGTCCAAGGACAGCTGCCTCACTTCCTTCCAGGAGGGCTTGTAGCTTCTTATTAAGGCCGCTAACCACATTGTGATAGATAGCACCATCGATCTTCACTAGACCAAACGTTCGCTCCTGCTTTTGAGAGATCATTTAAAAACCAGGGGAACAATTTATCTCTGTCATGGCATGGAACATGGCAGCCCTCCCTTCTGCTGTTTAGTCTGCTCTGCTGCTGACAGCTGATGCCTTGTGCTTACAACGGGATGGAGGCTTTACCTTGATCAGGACCTTGCCCCAAGAATCTCCACCAGTAAAAGGAGAGAAGGAAAAGTGCGTATAAATGTTATAAAAATGTTCACAGTAGCCTGTCCTCACTGGCATTAGTAACCAGATGGGCAACAAAGAATAACACTGTGCCAGCTGGGCATGTTGGTATGTGCCTGTATTCCCAGCACTTTGGAAGCTGAAGCAGGAGGATCAGCTGCACCCTAGAGGCCAGCCTGGGCAACACAGGGAGACCCTATAAAAAAAAAAAAGTGCCACATTTCACTTCACATAGTTTTGGTGCTTTTTGTATATTATGACTGCCTCTTTTCTGATTTTTTTAAATGCAAAAATTATTACTGTTTCTCTTGTATGCTTTTAGATTAGTTTAAGACCATCCTGAGATGACAAGGTATGCTGTAAACAAATAGGCAAGCTAATGTTCAAAACCAAAAAAATGCCATGATAGCAGCAACAGAACTGGACATTTGCCAAAGGCTGATACTTTCTCTTTCCATGAGTATAGGAAGGTGGCTGGGTGACTGAGGCAATAGCCAGGATTGGGGACTTGACAGTAGTTCTCCATAGCTCCTCTTGGTCACCTGGGTCCCCAGAGTGCCCCTCAGAGGAAACTGGCTCCCCCACTGACCTTCCTGGTATTTCAACATTGTGATGGAGTAAAATTGGTCCTCTCCAAAGCAGGGGCACCATTCCAAGCATGTTAAATCCAGTTCTTTGGGGTCTGGCAAATAATCCTTTTGTAAATGGCCTTCTATTGACTTTTTTTTTTTTTAATGTTTCATTTACAATCCACATTCCCTCAGGGAAAGAGAAGACCTGATGGTGAAATAAGGGAAAATAACTCTGTGAAAAGAAAGTGAGGCTTTCCTGTGTGATCTTTCACACAAACGTAAGCAGCAGATTCTTCAACATTACAGAGGGGTTGGTCTCCTGGGCCATGCCCAACCTGGATCAATGGGTAAACCTTTACTTAACAAGAAAATAAGGAAAGACAAAATGCAAAGGGGCACGAGCTTCATTTGTCTCAACCCGCAGGGTCAGCTTCTTTGTCATTAGTTTGGCTAACTCCCTATGCTTTAGCTTAAGAACCTTTATTTTGCCAAAGCATAGACCCTGTTATCCATAAATTATCCTGTAGTGCCTTGGCAATTCAGAAAATATTACTTAAGGGAGAGAGAATATTATTATACACTTCATAGTTTTTCACATTCTTGCTACTTATTTCATAAGCCAGAGCGAACGTTCACCCACAAATTCAAAGACATTAGCCAATGACCTTCCAGAGCCCCATGAGATGTTCCATCAGGCCCAGCTGATTTGCAGCCGCTCATGTGAATGGGAGTCTGGAAATAGGCCTTCCTCGCCAGCCTTGGTGTTCTTTTTTTTGCCTTTTAAAAACATAAATCAACAGAAAGAGCAGAAAGGAAAATGTTATGTTTATAAAAAATAATTGCTATCTCCCCCCAATTTTTTGATGATGTCTGCTGGACACTGTCGTCTTATTAGCAGTTCTCCAATATCGCAGCCTGGCGAAGTCCTGATACATTTAGTCTTCCAGCTTTGGTGATTCTGCCTGGATTCTTGACATTGCTGTATGTACCTTCTCAGGTGGCATGTGAGCAAGAAGCCCCAGTAGAGGAATGGAGAATTCGGTGTTATAGAAAAAAGAGGACAAAAATGATTTTATAGGATAAAATTTTAGTGCCTTTACACAGATCTTGCAAATGAATATGAGCCTTTCATTGGGAAAACCCTATTTTTCTCAGTGCATCTCTTTTTTTTTAAACAAATATATTTGAGGTATTGTACAGGATTGATATCAGGGTGGAGTGTTATTATTATACATGTTGTACATGTTGGGGACTCCAAGATCATGCTGATTGTCAGATGCCCTGGGCAGCCCGGCCTGCTATGTCTGGCACTCCAGGGCTGGCACTGGAGAGTCTACTTCATGAGGCAGCTCTCCCAGTAGGTCTCCAGGCACCCAAGCACTCTCTTTGTACAAAAGCAAGTGAAATTTGATTACCTTAGCAACTTTGTTTTAATTTTGATATTCATATAGCCATGATTACTCTTTGGTTTGGATTGCCACAGACAAAAAGAAATCTCAGTAACTCGTTCAGCTCACTGACATCTATCACTATAATTTTCATAGTTCCCAGGGTGGTCTGAAACAGGAGTGTTGTGTTTTATTTTTAAATACAAATCTAAATAAACAAAATTCAAACTTTATTTTTAACATAGTTTTATGTTGGGCTTCAGTTTTTTTTTAATGTAAATCAACAGAAGGAACAGGAAAGATGATGTAATTTTTGAGAAGACCAATACTTGACATTTTCCCCATTACTCTCTATTGATGTATATTTTCAAATGCAATAATAATGATCACAGCACAAAATCCTGCATTGCCTAAAGTCCTCAGACACTGACTCCCAGGCAAGTGGGCTAGCAAGGCATCAATGTGTGTTTCATCAACACGTGTAGCTCTTACGGTAGGACACTGAGAGGACCAAGTCACAGTAGTGATTGTGAACTAGGGTCCCTTTTTGCTTTAGTCACTTTTAAGTAACATGTTAAAAGGAGACTCTTTCTTGCTAGGTTAGCATTCTTGCAAAACAATAACAACTCCTCTTGGTTGGGCCTCTTAGCCCCATGCTGCCATTTCTTCATTGCCAGTTGTATTGCAACTCTTGACCTTAAAAACAGAGCTTTGTCCCAATTTACAGTGTAGTAAATCACAAAGGGAATCAGAAAACAATCTTTGTAAGCTTTAGATGTATTTGATGTCTTTGATTTTTGACAGATTGCAACAAAGACTAGAAATGCCTCCTCCCACAGACCTGGTAGACAAAAGGCTTTCCTCTTCCTGAGTCATCTAGAAACTTGAACTGCAGGCAACTTAGTTCTCCACCGAGAGTTGTTCTGAGTGGTGGAGACACCCAGAAACTGCAGGTTAAGCACCCTCATGCTGCAGCCTCGTGCTGCACAATGTTGTGTGAGACATGTTACACACTTTGTGTCATTTAACTTTGAGAATAAGCCCAAGGCAAATATAATTATCTCTACTTTTCTTGATAAGGAAACTGAAGTTTCCAGAAGTTAGTAATTTAAGCCATACTGTTGTTAGGAGGTGGTAGAGGCAGGTTTAAATCAGGTCAGCTTGATCCCAATGCCCAAACTTTTTCCTCTGCCTTGCCTCTTGAACTAAATTCCAGGCAGCATTGGCATATGATCGCCTATGTACATATGAGTCAGGTATAGGAGAGGGATCTGATTCCAAGTCAGATGTCGCCTGTGAGCAGCCTCCATGTTCCTCTACCATTTTCTTAATCAAAAAACCTCCCAACATCTCCAAAACGTGAAAACATGCCTCTCCTATGTCCATCTTGAAACTGGTTGTGAATGCAGGCTCCAAGCATACAGAGAGAGGTGAAGCGAGGGCACATTCACCACTGGGGCCAGTGGCTCTTTCTCTGCCATCACAGCTGGACACACCAGGATCTCCTCCTTTCCTCCCCACCAGCCTTTCTTGGCCCTTTCCTTTTTCTATCAACTGTCACTTTTCCTGCACCCCTCCCCTCCTCCTGCCTATACCTGTTGTCCCCTTCACAGGGAAGCTCCAGCCTGTCCATTCCTGGCCTTTATCCCCACGATCCCACTGAGAGCCATGCTCCAGACTGCAGTGGGTCCTTCTCAGAAGTCTTGCCGGCCAGGCCCTGGGAGCGTGTGACCCAAGGGGCCACCATTTCCTCCTCCTAACTCCTGCCTGGCCTTTCCTTTCTGTCCTTTTACTCCACCCCGGCTTCTTCCCTACATCGGCCCCCCAGCTCCAACCTTGCTGATCTCTTTGTCCTTTTATTTTTCTCTTCTTTTATTTTCCTCTTCTTGAGAGTTTTCAGATTCCTTCCAAATCTTCTCTCCCAGAGTTTCCTTTCCATTACCCTCTCCCAGATATCTTGGGAATTTCTCCTCCCTATCTCCATCTCCAGCACCACCATAGTCAACTCCAATTCACTTGCCTTCCCCCCAGTTCAGCCTCCCTCAGGTTCAGTCCAACTGGACAGAGCGCTGCTGCTTAACATCAGTCAGTGACTTCTTGCTCTCAAGATAAACTAAATTCTCCACACACCATCTGCAGGTCCTTGCTGGACCTGCCCGCTGCCATCACTGTCCTCACTCAGACTGGTCACCTGCCTCAGTCTCCTCCACTTAGACTCTGGGAATCCCCTCACATGACTTCTGGGATCTGGGTGCCTTACTGTTCCCTGTGCATCTTCTCCCAGCTGGGAAAGAGAACCTTCCTCCACCCCAGGACTAAGCCATGGCCTCCCAGGTTCTTCATGTCCATGGCAATGCCTGCCCTTACATGGCATGGTGACCATGTGGTTGTTTGTTTTATGCCCGTCTCTAAGGCCAAGTGAAGAATAGGCAGGAGGTCCCTACTGTTCATGGTCAGTCTCCCAGCACCCAGCATGGCACCCACAGAAGTCACGTAAATACCCATTGGATGATGTAAGTACCCATTGAGGGCACCAGTGGATAGAAACACTTTGGATCAGAGAAATTCGGTGCACATGTCCTCTAGTGTAGACATCATAAGAGAAAAATCAATAGAAATGACTACATGTCAAACTTTGATATAATAACAATAGGAGAAAATATGTGCAAAACATATGGCAAAGGCTTCTCTCTAACCTATGATGAATTCTTACATATCACTAGGAAAAAGCCAAACATTGAATTAGAAAGATAAGGACATGTATGGTCAGTTACTAGTGAAATAGCCAATTAATCTCTGAAAAAATATTATTATCATTATTTGAGTTGGAGTCTCACTCTCTCACCCAGCTGGAGTACAATGGCACAATCACAGCTCACTGCAGCCTCAACCTCCTGGCCTCAAGCGATTCTGTCTCAGCCTTCCAAATAGCTGGGACTATAGGCATACACCACCATACCTGGCCAATTATTTTTTGTAGAAACGAGGTCTTGCTGTGTTGCCTAGGCTAGTCTCAAACTCCTGGGCTCAAGCAACCCTCTTGCCTCAGCCTCCCAAAGTGCTAGGATCATGGACTTGAGCCACTGCATCCAGCAACCTCTGAAAAATTATTCAACTTCTCTTATAATCAAAGAAATAAAGATTAAAAAGATATATTTTCACTTGTCATATTGGCAAATAATAATAATAGTGTAATATGAGCTAGAATTGTCCCACAAACTTTTAATTTGTTATTTAATTTAATAAAATCCTGTGGGTAGGTATTGGGTTATTCTCGTTTTATGAATTAATAAATTAAAGTTCATTGATGTTGAGTCATTTGCTCTAGGTCAGATATCTGTGAGTGCTGCCAGTTAACTGGCAAAGACAGCAGGAAGAGAGCACCCATGTTAATCTTATTAAAAGTATGAGTTGGGCCAGGTGTGGCGGCTCACATCTGTAATTCCATCACTTTGAGAGGCAGAGGCAGGAGGATCCCTTGAAGCTTTGAGTTTGAGACCAGCCTGGTTGATATAGCAAGACCTTGTCACTATAAAATAAAAAAAATTAGTCAAGTGTGGTTTCACACACCTGTAGTCCCAGCTACTTAGGAGGCTGAGGCAGGAGAATTATATGAGAGCCCGGGAGGCCAAGGCTGCAAGTGGCTATGATTATGCCACTGTACTTCACCCTGGGCAACAGAGACCCTGTTTGTTATTTTTTTTTTTTTAAGTGTGAATTGGTTTAACCAGAGGGTAATTTGGTTATATAAGTATATATGTTCTGATCTTGCTATTTTATTTATTTGTTTGTTTGTTTTAAAATATGAGTTGGGGTCTCACTATGTTTTCCAGGCTGATCTCAAACTCCTGGACTCAAGTGATCCTTCTGCCTTGACCTCCCAATGTGCTGGGATTATAGGCATGAGTCACCATGCTGGCCCTGATCTTGCTATTTTAATACCTGGATTTATCCTAGGGAAAAAAATATCATGTGAATGTGCAGAGATGAGGATACTTATTATAGTATTGTTTATAATAGCAAGATTTTTATGATAGTTTAAATATCTGGCCGTGAGGAAGTTGTTTAAACAAATAATATACATTTACGTAAGTGAAATACTCTGCTACCATTGGGAATGATATGACCAATACATACCTAGTGATGTGGAGCAATAGACACAGTATGTTATTTAGTTTAAAAAGTAGTTGAAATATAATAATACATTATGTAATTTAGACTAAATAAAGGAAGTGTGTACATAAAGAACAATGTCTGGAAGTTCGTATACCAAAATGTCACCTGTGAGTTACTTTTTTAAATGCAATTAAAAAGTGTGTGTTGTAATGCTTTCTACAGTGAGCAACATATTTTATCTGTGTAATGAAGGAATAAAAGTGTTTTCTTAACCTATCCAAAAGCATGACCTGTGGAGAAAGGAGCACCAACTATAGGTAAATGAATGACTAAACTAATGGACAGAGTTTATTTGTGTGGTCAGTACCCCTCCAAAGCCAGTGGCTCTCTTTGGAAGCTTTCCAGAGGACTGCATGTCAGATGGTTTTACAGTGATACAATTTTATTCTTATTTTTCCAGGTGCTGTTAAGCCAAGTGCACCGACTGAGAGCCTTGGACTTGCTGGGAAGATTTTTGGACCTGGGTCCCTGGGCGGTCAGCCTGGTACGTTTCTTCTGCATAACTGTAGGAAGGGGGAGTGCAGAGGTAGACTCCATGTTATGGTCTGTGAACTTAATTCATAATCCAGAACCAAACACAGCCATGTGACCTAGGGAAATTTCCTCCATGGCGACGTGCAGTAAATCCTGTACACTCAGAAGAACACGCTCTGTGCACCTGTGCAGCCTTCAGTGTTGCCCAGTGTTTGGGGTTTTTGCTTTTGTCTTGCCCTCTGTTTTTGTCAGATGCTAGACTTAGCCTTTGTAGGAGAGAGTGTTGTCAGCTTGTTACTTTTTGCAAAGCGGCCACCACTGCCACTGCTGAGAAGCAGGGAGCCTCTGAGCTGGCCACGTCCCGAGCCTTGCGTGGCAGTTTTCTTCCGGGAGGAGTCTGAATCCTCATTTACTATCTTTTCCCTCTTATTTCAGGCACAGTTCTAAAACAATCTTCTGAGTGCTCATTCTATAGAAGAGTAGAAACAGCTATTTAAAACAGAAAAGATTGGCAGAGATAGAATTGAGAAGCGATGCCTTTTTTTTTAACAAATTAATCTCAAGGAAACTAAAAGGGAGGTTGAGAGGGAAGACACAGATTAAAGGAGACACGAGGCATATCGGCCAGTTGCCCTATCTAGACCTCACTTCATTCTATTGAAGTTTGAAAAATTAATATTCATGAAACAATTAGAAATTTTATATAAGCTGTACATCGGATATCATTAAAGAATAATTGTTCCATTTGGGGGGTATGGTAATGTGATAATGAGGAGGTATTGTGATCATATTTTATAAAAGAGACCTTATTTTTTAGAGATATAAACTAAATGTTCTCAAATGGAGTCATGTGACATGAGCACTGCTTCAGGTGTTCGGGAGAGGAGCCAGTGGGGAGGTGGCCAGAGTGGCAGAGCTGCAGGGCCAAGGCTGGGTGGTGAGCACATGGGGTGTGGTGGATGAGACTCCCTCTGCTTATGTATATTTCAATATTTTCATCAGGTAATGTCAACAAAGAGTAGTCACTGATAGTCTGACACTGAAGGAGGACAGAGAAAACCTAAAACTACGAAGAATAGTTCAGCCCATATTATCTGGGACATTCAGACTTAGAAGTGCCCAAGGCCACAAACAGCTTTCAATAGAGTGGAGTCATCAATGAAAGGCTGATGTGACACTCAGGTCATTTGGTGTGTTTGGTGGTGTCACTTAGTCATCACGGAAAAGGTTGGATTGAATTGTTAATACTCTTTAAGAAGACAGGGAAGCATGTATTTATAACATTTTAGAAACTGTTTCACTTATGAGGCTAATCTTTGAAAACTAATTTCAGCCCCTTAAAGAATTAAGTTTATGCTAAATGGAAACTTTGTTAATATATGAACAGATGCTGGATAAGTTTGTCTCTCAGGTGATGCCAAACCTGAACCAGAGAAATGAAATGCTCATTTCTCAGCAAGCATGGCCTTTAGCAGGGAAAGGACACAGGTTTTGCCATTGGACATTGACCTGGTTTACACCACCTCTTCCTCATGGTTGCAGGGGACCCCATTTATTAGAGGGGGATACTTTTGGGATGTGTTTGGAATTCCGGCAACTTTGAGATAAGGATAGCAAAAAGGCAGGCTGTTGAAAGTAGCTGGACTGCCCTGTTGTCCTCCACACTGCGAGTCCCCTTCCTCTGTCTTACTTCCCTGCCTCTGAATAGAGAGTTCCTCTGAGGATGACGTACTGCTAGAAACTGGCACCAGCAAACCCCTGGGAGGACCGAAGCTCCTCCCTGTCTTAACTGGGGCAGGTGTCTTTCCAGATTCATCTTAATTGCAGTGTGAGTGTTGGAGCAAGCTGTCTGAACATGTTCTGGAAAGGTGGATGTGGCTGCCTACATGAGCACCTTCATGAGGGTGCCCAGTACTCTGCTGCCAAGGGCAGGCAAGGCCACTGAGGGCGATGGCTCCTAGACACTGAGGCAGCAAGGGCCTTGTTGATGAGGAAAAGCTGCCACTAGATCAGTTCCGCTCTCTTTAGACCAGTCATGCTGGAAATACCCGGCAACTTCTAGGAATAAATCAGAGAAGAATAAATCTGGAGGAAGCCCTCTTTACTTTAAGTGAGGCACATGCATTCCTGTCACATTTCCCATATGTACTGAAATAACGCCACAGCTGTGTCTCAGAGTGGCACCCCTCACCACCTGCGCCACCCTTGTTCCCTGACAGGCGGGAGCAGGGGCCATGGCACACACTGATGCGCTCCTTCTCCCTTCAGGCCCTGTCTGTCGGCATCTTCCCCTACGTGCTGAAACTGCTCCAGAGCTCGGCCCGAGAGCTGAGGCCACTTCTCGTTTTCATCTGGGCCAAGATCCTCGCCGTGGACAGTGTGAGTCACCTCTGTCTGTCCTCTCCAGGGGTACTGCTAACCAGCCAGTCCCTTCCCTGGCTGAACCTCTGACTTACCCACCCCCATGAAAGCAAGTGCTCGGCCCAGACAGGGTGCAGGAAGCGCAGGTGAGAGTGGGACTGGGTCCCTTCCATGCTGGCCCATGCACCTCTGTCCCTTCCCTTCTCCTAGCTCCCCTCCTTCCCAAGAGCTCCTGGCCCCTTCCTGTCTTCCAGGGTTAAGTAAAAGGCCCTACTCAGTGGTCAGCCCTGGCTCATGCGTGGCCATCAGCTGACTTGTCCTGGGCTTCCCTTGGTGTCCTACACTCTGCCATCAGCTGACTTGTCCTGGGCTTCCCTTGGTGTCCTGCACTCTGTCCCTCTTCCTGTCCCTGACTGACCGTAAGTCCATTCTCTGGGTCCTGACCATGGCAGTAAATGATCCTGATCAAAATTTGGGCCTGCCTCACCCATAACCCACATCAGCGCCTTCTGTCCCTACTGTCACTTTTCTGTCCCCCAACTGTGAACATGTGAGCAGCAGCACTGAGGCCCAGCCTGCCACCTCTAAGTCACAGCATGGTTCAGGCATAGGATATGGCAAGGGAGTTTCCTAATGGGAGGTATCACAGCATGTTTGCTTCTGTTGTGAATGCTGTTTTCATTACATTTTCTGTTTGGCTATTGTGGTCATATAGGGCCCTTACTAATTTTTGTTTCTTGATCTTATACAGCAACTTCGTTGAATTCTTATTTGTTCTAATAGTTTACCTGGAGGTAATATTTTCATATAAATCATTATACTGTCTACAAACAAAAACAATCTGTTATCTCTCTTCCAGTTCTTAGATCTCTTACTTATTTTGGGGGTCTAAGATCACTGATCAGGACTCTAATACATTCTTGAATGGTTGCAGTACTTGAGAGATCATGAGTGTATTCCTGATTTTCATGATCTTCCTGATGCTGGGAACTGCCTCCTCCCTCTTCTCATCTCAGTTCATCTGAGGCTGACCTTGACTTCAGTTCAACCTAGGCCCAATGTTCTCTGCACCTGGCTATGATCAGTGAATACTCTCTAATGATGACCAGAATATCATATATTTCAACAAAGTATTTGCCTTGCTGTCCATTATAACTAACTTCTGATAAACAATGACTGCTTTAAAAGACTGGCCAAAACACTGGATTTAAGAATTTAAAAACTAAATTTGAGTTTCATCACATTTACTATAGCAAGCCAGTTTTACTTACCTTAGCCATCATTTGGCTCCCTGTAAAATCATGCAATCATACTCAAGCCGTCTGCTTGCAGCCACAGTTACAGAGATCAGAACCATGGTATGGAAGTCTGTTTTGTAAATTATAGTGGAACAGAATCATTAAGGGAATATATGTATAAATCTCATGTCTCTCTTGCCTATATCTGTTACACTAAAGCTTTTCCTTGCTAAACTGAAAACTTGGTTTTGTGGATCAGGGAGCTATACATTTAGATTTCTATTCTACTCTTCATAAAATTCATTGAAGAGCCAAGTTATGTAAACAAAAGGGCTCTATCAGGAAGTCATTTTGAAACTTGGCTTGTCTCCTATTCCAGTATTCATTATTATCTGTATCAGCACATTTAGAAATTTATTGACACTGTTGCTTGGCAGCTGGCCATGGATTAAGGCCTATTAATTAAGGATTCCTGGATGAACAAAATGGAGATTCTAATTTGACACAAAGCCCAAGGTGTGGAGACAGAAAACAAGCCACCCATAGAACAGTGGGTCTGGGATTAAGGCCACCTGAGTCTGCTCCCCTGGCCCTGCCCCAGTCCTGCCAGTGTTGCATGAACATGTTTAAGCCAACTGATTCTCAGACTTACCAGCATTTTTAGTAGCTTTTTGTACCTGAAATAGATTGTCTTTATTTTTAGTCTTAGGAATGGCTATTTCTGAAAGTAGATGATCTCTTTTTTAAGTGTACTTTACCATTACATTGTCACTGAGTTTACTGCTGATTGTTGTACTGCAATATAAGGAATCTTGTTAACTGCCTCTTGGTCCCATTTATCTCCCAGGGATCTGCTGATTTCTAGTCCCAAGATGGCAGAGCTCAACCATGATTACAAATGCTGCAGTCCACCTTCATTTTATACCCTGCTCTAAGAAAATTTCAGGGCCCCGGGTTTAATATGTGCACAATGCTGAAGGAATTATATGTTTAATACTGCTTGAGGAGCTGTTCCTACAGCCCAGCTGGAAATGCCCTTGCCTGCAATGTTCTTGTAAATGCCTGCAGGCACATGGACCATCCTGTGAATTAATTTCTTAACCAGCTTGTTGCACCTGTTTATTTAAAAGCAATAATTCCACTGAGGGACATTTTGAAATATCTCTGATTGCAATAGATCCTAATTTACCTCATCTTTCCTTTTCATAATTATGACTTCCTGGCCATAATATCCCAGAGATGAAAGTTTGGTGTGTTTTTGAGGCATTGTTCCTCTGTACCCCTCCCCTTCTCATATCTGGCCATGCTGTGTCGCTGGCAGTCCTCTGCAGCTGCCTCCGTCCACTCATTTGATGTGTGCCTCCTGTAGCACTCAGTGACTCTTGAGTTCACCCTTGTGCAGGTAGGCAGTGCATATTGCACTACACAGATGGGTACACTCATGAAAGTCAGAGAGCCTGCTCAGAGGTGCAGTATGAGGCTGGCCAGTCCCTTAGTACTCTCAGCATTTCCTGTACTGCTGCCAGTCAGTGTACCCTTGTGGCACACTCTGAGAGTTCAAGAAGGACGGGAGCCTGCTCAGGCCCAACTGAAGGGTGAGTCTGGGACCTCTTTTAACTCCCAGGCCACTGTTTGAGTTCTCACTATGTGCCATTATGCCAGAGGCTCCTAAAGGATTCATGGAGTAGGCAGAAATTATCTAGGCAATAAAGAAGATGGGCTTTGTCTAGACAGAAGAAAAGAGAGAGCTCTCAGGAAGAGGAATGAGGTAAAGAAAAATCCATGTGCTGTTTGAGTGAGGAGGACAGTGTACATTATAGAGACACTGATTTGACATGGACATCATGGCACAGAACAAGGAGACAATGAGAGCACATGAGGAAAGCCTTCTCTCCTGATAATCTCTAAGGAATCTGATCTCAGAGGGTCTCTTCCAAAATCACTCCCTATACCGTGTTCCTCTATACTTAGCACTGCCAGCCAGAAATTACCAGGCAAGTAAAGAATCAGGAAAATATCCCTAAGGAGGAGAAGAAAATCATTCTATCCGAACCTACTCAGGACTGTTGTGGATGTTAGAATTAGCAGGCAGGGACATTAAGACAGTTAATAGAAGCCTATTCCACATATTCAACAAGTTAAAGATGAGACATGGAAGATATAAAAAGGTCCCAAGTCACATTTCTAGAGATAAAAACTATAATATGTGACATGAAAGATATGCTTGGTAGAATTAACTGTGGATTAAACATTGCGGAAGAAAACAGCAATAGAAACTATCCAAAATGAAGCATGGTGAGAAAATTTATTTTTTTTTTAAATTAGAGCACCATTGAGTTGTGGGACAAATGCAAGTGATGTAGCATATGGTATTTGGGGGGTCTCTAAAAGGGGTAGGTAGAAAAAATATTTGAAAAAATAATGGCTAAAAATTTTAATCCAAGAA
The DNA here is from genome assembly GCA_963574415.1 of Tarsius wallacei. Lineage (NCBI taxonomy): Eukaryota > Metazoa > Chordata > Mammalia > Primates > Tarsiidae > Tarsius > Tarsius wallacei. The sequence goes on from CAUYQG010103020.1 coordinate 17,764, forward strand.
GGTTATTGAACCCAAGCACAAGAAACATGAAGAAAACTATACCAAGACACATCATAATCAATTTGCTTAAAAACAGTGATGAAGCCAGGCTCAGTGGCTCAGCCTGTAATCCCGCGCCTTGGGAGGCTGAGGTGAGTGGATTGCCTGAGCCCGCGGGTTCGAGACCCGCCTGGGCAACTTGGCGAGACCTCATCTCTACAATAAATCAAAAAATTAACCGGGCGTGGTAGTGCGTGCCTGTAGTTCCAGCTACTTGGAAGGCTGAGGCGGAAGGATCGCCGGAGCCCAGCAGGTCGAGGCTGCGGTGGCCGGGAGCGGCCACTGCACTCCAGTCTGGGCGACGGAGTGAGACGCCAACTCAAAAAAAAAAAAAAGAAAATAAGAAATAAAACTGCCCCCACTCATAGACTACATGACTGTCTATGTAGAACCAAGGAATCCACAAAAAAACTCCTAGAGCTAATAAGTGAATTTAGTAAGGTTGCAAGATACAATGCCAACCCACACAAACCAGCTGGGTTTCTATATACAGTTGGTCCTCTGTATTCATGGCTTTGGCATCTGTGGATTCAATGAACTGTGAATAAAAAATATGTAGATAAAAAAATTCCAAAAAGCAAAACTTGAATTTGCCATGTACCAAGTACTATGCTGAATCCATGCTAATAAAATGATGTGTAGACACTGTATTGGGTGATATAAGCAACCTAGAGACAATTTAAAGAATATGGGAGAATATGCATAGTTGACATGCAAATACTACACATTATTTTATATCAGAGACTTGAGCATCTATTTCATCTTAGGTGAATCTGGTAGTTTGTTGTTTGAGAATCTGGTTCACTTAATTATCAGCTGCTGATTTATGTGTACAGAGTTTCTCGTAGTAGTTCCTTACAATTCTTTCCATGTCTGTGGGGTCTGTTATGATATTCCCTCTTTCATTCTGGATAGTAGTTATTTGCCATCCTTTTGCTTGATAGTTGTCATTCTGTTCTAAGAACCAGTTTTTGTTTTCTTTCTTTATTTGCTTCAAATTTCATTGACTTCTGTTTCTTATTATTTCCTTATTTCTGCTTGCTTTGTGTTTATTTTACTCTTCTTTTTTCTAGTTTGTTAAAGTTGCTTAGATTATTGATGTGAGACCTTTCTTCTTTTCTAATATAAGCATTTTATGTGTTCTAAATTTCCCCCCAAGTACTACTTTAGCTATACCCCCCACATTTTGATATACATTTTTATTTTCTTTCAGCTCAAAATATTTTGTAATTTCCTTTGAGACTTTCTCTTTACCCATGGATTATGTAGAAGTGTCTTGTTTAATTTCCAACTGTTGGGATTTTCTGCTGTTATCTTTATGCTAATGTTTCCTAGTCTTACTCCCCCAGGTCAGAGAATATAATTTATATCATTTCAATTCTTTTATACTTATTTCAGGTTAGTTTTATGATCCATGATATAATCTAGTTTGATTAATGTTTCATAACATTTAAAAATATTCATTCTGCTGTTTGAAGTGTTCCATAATCCAGTTAATGGAAGATATTATTTAGTTCTATATGTTTGCTGATTTTTTGCTTTCTGAGGTTCTATGAATCACTGAGAAAGGATTGTTAAAATCTCCAACTATAACCGTGGGTTTACTTCTCTTTTCAGTTGTCAGTTTTTATTTAGGTATTCTGAAGCTATGTTGTTAGGGGAGCCTTTAATATTATACATATGCATATAATTTTAGGATTGCTATATTTTCTTGGTGAATTGATTTTTTTTTTTTTTTGAGTTAAGTTTTACGCTGTCACCTAGGCAGGAGGATTGCAGTAGCATGATTACATCCCAGCACCTGCTGGGCTCAGGTGCTCCTTCCACCTCAGTCTTCCAAGTAGCTGGAACTACAGATGCACACCACCATGCCTGGCTAATTTTGTTATTTATTGTAGAGATGAGGTCTTGCCAAGTTGTCCAGGCTGGCCTCAAACCCCTGGGTTCAGGCAATCCTCTTGCCTCTGCCTCCCAAAGTGCTGGCATTATAGGCATGAGCCACCATGCCAAGTTGACGTTTTGGTTTAATGTAGTATCTTTATCCCTGGTAATAGTTCTTTGCTCTGAAGTCTACTTTGTCTAATATCAATATAAGATGTTCTATTTTTCTTTTGATTAGTGTTTTCATGGTATAACTTCTTCCATCCTTTTATTTGTAACTTAATTATTTCACCGAGGTTTTTTTGTTTTTGTTTTTTTTACAAAAAAGATACAATCAGATTTTTAAAAATTCATTCTGACAATACTTTTAATCTAGTTGGTGCACTCAGACCATTTATACTTAAAGGAAATTACTGGTTTGTTTGGATCGATGTTTTCCATTTTGTTATTTGTTCTGTTTTTCATTCTGTTTTTTTCTCCTTTCCTACCTTCATTTGGGCTATTTGAACTTTTCTAGTTATTTCATTTTATCTATTATACGTTTTTGACTACAGTTTTTAAAAAAATTTTTTAAGTGGTTGCTGTAGGTATCACAATGTACATGAGCAACTTTTCATAGTGTACATGGAATTGATATTTTGCTACTCCAAATGGAATGAATATATTTTACCATCACAATATGTTCTTTTACCTTCTCTGTTGTGTATTACCTCTCTATATATTGAAAATCCCATGAAACAATGCTACAATTTTTTTGAGGGAAAAACTCAAGAAGAAAATGAGTGATATTAACCGTTTTTGCTTTTCTCCCTTCATTATTGATGTTTCAAGTCAAGTGTCCTTCTGTCCTAAGAACTTCCTTTTAGTTTTCCTTCATCTGAGAATGAAGTATGGGTTAGATAATTGCTGAGTCCTAGACTAGCAACAAGGTGGTATACATGTGGCATAGATCCAACAGCACTGCAAAGACTTTGAAAACTTAACTAAGCCGGGCTCATGCCTATAACCCCAGCACTTTGGGAGGGTTAGGTAAGAGGACTGCCTGAGCCCAGGGGTTCAAGACCAGCCTGGGCAACTTGGCAAGACCTCATCTCGACAATAAATCAAAAAATTAACCAGGCATGGTGGAGTGTGCCTGTAGTTTCAACTACTTAGAAGGCTGAGGGGGAAGGATCACCTGAGCTCAGTAGGTCGAGGCTGTGGTGGCCATGAGCGTGCCACTGCACTCCAGCCTGGGTGACAGAGTGAGGCTCCAACTCAAACAAAACAAAACTTAGCTAACATTGGAATTCACAGAAAACTGATCGTTGCTGAAAGGTATTTTTGCTAGATATAAAATCCTGAGTTGACAACTTTTTTCTCCCAGTACCTTAAAAATGTAATTCCAGGATAGGCATGATACTGCATACCTGTAATCCCAGCTACTTGGGAGGTTGAGATCAGAGGATCACTTAAAGCCAGGAAGGGTAAAACAGTGAGATGCCATCAAGGAAGGAAAAATGGAAGGAGGAAAGGATGGGAGTTTGGGTGGGTGGGAGAGAAGAAGGAAGGGAGACAAGCAGGCAGGCAGGCACGTAGGCAAAATGCGATTTCACTTCTTTCTAAAGGCCTCTAAGATTTCTGATGAGAAATCTGCAGTCACTTGAATCGCTGTTCCTCCTTAAGCACTGCATCATTTTACCCTACTTTCAATTTTTTTTTTGTCATTGGTTTTGATGTTATGATAGTTTTATTTACACTGTGTCTGGGTGTGGGTTTCTTTGTCTTTATCCTATTTAGCGTCCCTGAGCTTTTTGGATCTATAGATTTATATCTTTTTGCCAAATTTTGAAAGTTTCTAGGCATGATTTCTTTATTTTTTAAATTTTATATTTTTATATTATTATTTTTAAAATGTGGGGCACAATTCAGGGTCAGGTAAACAAATGGTTATTATGCAGGTACCCTTGTTGATGAGGTGTGTCCCCCCTCCCTCTCTTGGCAGTTTCCCACTACTGCCAATCCCTTTCTTATAGTATTATGATAATTGCCCAAGGTCCACTTATGAATGAGAACAGGTGATACTCAGTTCTTTGTTTCTGTGATAGATCACTCAGTATTATAGGCACTGTCTTTATTTTATTTTATTTTATTTTATTTTATTTTTTGAGTTGGAGTCTCACTCCTTCACCCAGGCTGGGATGCAGTGGCATGCCCGCATGCTCACGGCCACCCCAGCGTCGACCTTCTGGGCTTCAGCGATCCTTCTGCCTCAGACGCGCACTACCACGCCTGGCTATTTTTTTATTTTATTGTAGAGACGAGGTCTCACCAAGTTGCCCGGGCTGAGGCACTATGTCTTTAAATCAACTTTCTATACTACTCCTTTTCCTCTCCTTCTGGAACTTTGATGACATGAATGTTAGACTCACAAATCTTGTCATTTTTTTTTTCAATAGTTTTTCCAGATTGGACATATTTCTAACTTATTTCTTTTCATGTTCACTGACTCTTTCCTCTGTCATTTTCATTTTATTATTGATCCCATCCAGTGAATTCTTTTTCAGTTATTGTACTGAGTTCTAAAATTTCCATTTGGTTCTTCTTTATCTCTTTAATATCTTTTCTCAGACTTTCTTTCTGTTTATTTCAAGAGTTTTTACCCATAATTGCTGGAACATCTTTGTAAAAGCTGCTCTAGTGTCTTTGTCAGCAACAGCAATGTCTGTGTTATCTTGGCAATGGCATTTTATGACTAGCTTTTTCCATGTGAGTTGATTTTTCTGTTATTTTCATATGCCAAGTAATTTTTTATGGTATTCTGGACATTTTGAACATTATTATGCGATTATAGGTCATTTCAAACTCCTATAGAGAATGTTATTTTTCTCTCGGTATGCAATCAACCCCGTTGCCCTCAGGCCATAATTCTGTTCTGCCTTCTGTGGATTCCAATGTTAGTTAAATTTCCAAAGTCTTTGCAGTACTACTTGGATCTGTCCCACATGGTACCATCCTGTTGCCAGTCTGAGACCGGCAGTAGTCTAACTCAAACTTCTTTTCTCAAAGTCTACATATGCTGCTTGTTTGGAGGCAGGTTTCTGCATGCATAGTACATGGGTAGGCCCAGAAATTCATAACAAAATTTAAAGAGTTTATTTCCCAAGTCTCTCCCTCTTACAATCTCCCTAGTACTTTCTAGGTCAATGAGGTTCCCCTTTCCCATTATCTAGTTAGAAAGCTGGGACTTTATTTACTCTGCTCTGCCATACAATTTTCATGATAGTGCCTGTGTTTGGTGGCAAACAGCTGAAGGAAAGAGGAAAAAAAGCAACTGGGATTTGTTCTACCCTCTTGGGACCACCGCTCCACTGATCAGAGAGGATATTTCTCTCCCTTCAGAGTTTTAAGCTCCGGCCAGACTCCAATCTGCTGTCACCACAGGATTGCTTGAGATTCATGGTGCAAGAGAACAGAGAAAAGAAAAAGAAAAACAAGAAGTTTCTATACTTTCTCTAAGTATTACAATATCCCTTTCCCATTCCTTAAACCAGAACTGAGGGCTTCTTCTAGAGTTCTCTTATCCACAATAATGCCCATTTACAGGATTTAGGCTATGTTGAATTCAAGTCTGAATATGACAGGGGAAAATGATAAATTCAACCTGGCTCAACAGTACTTTAAAATCTGTTCTTCTTTCTCAATCCACCTTTTACGATCTTTTAGAATGCTCAACTAGTTGCACTATGCCTGGTGTTACAGCCGAATTCAATACGAAAGACAGGGTGAAGTGTGCTTGCTCCACCATACCTATAACCAGAGTCTTCAGCCACTAAATTTTGAGTGGGTTGTTACATAGCAATAGATATGGAATACAACCCAACTCAAGAAGCAATTATTTAAGTGCAGTGTACATGAAATAATATATTCTTTATAGCTTTTCTCACCAGAAAATTGTTACCAATTCAGTGACAGACAAGTCTCTGCTTTTTGAACTTAGCTTCTAAGAAACAGATTCAGTTTTATTACTGGAGTAATCAAAATGACAGCAGTAAAAACTGTGGAACTCCTTTAGTAAATGAAGGTTTATTCTGATGCCAGGTATACTTTGTCAGTAAACAAATTAAAAAGAACTTCTCATTTTTCATGCCCTGACTGGTATCAGTCAGAAGAGCTAAAGGAATCATTGGAAGACAAGGGAAAGACAAGGATATATTTGGAAAGTGAAATGCCCTATGGGGAAAATTTTTTCCCAAAGTTATTATTGTACAGAATTCCTAAAAGGTTTTGTTATGCTCTTGAAAACAGTATTTCAAACCAGAAGAAGTGGTTTAAGCTTGTAATCCCAGCACTTTGGGAGGTCGGGGCGAGAGGATTGCCTGAGTCCAGGGGTTCAAGACCAGCCTGAGCAACTTGGTGAGACCTCATCTCTACAATAAATCAAAAGATTAGCTGTGTGTGGTGGCGTGTGCCTGTAGTTCCAGCTACTTGAAAGGCTGAGGTGGAAGGATCGCCTGAGCCCGGCAGGTCAAGGCTGCAGTGGCCATGAACATGCCACTGCATTCCAGCCTGGGCGACAGAATGAATGAGATAGCTACAAAAAAAAAAAAGAAAGAAAGAAAGAAAGAAAGAAAAGAAAACAGCACTTCAGCAAGCAGGAATTCATTCAGAATGGTCTGCCAACTTGTTTGCATAATTGATTTGATTGAATTAATTTTTCCTGAGTTAAAAATCTAGGATACAACATAAGCATAGTTATGTAGAAAGAAACTAGCTATGGAAGTATCATTTCACACCCATATACAGATAAAAATCTGAAGTGTTTCTAAAGATGCAGGTCAATGGGAACTTTCAGAAGTTACTGAGAGGAGTTTAAATCAGTATAGTCACCCTGGCCAGCAGTTAGGCAATATCTAGTTAAACTGAAGATGAATATATGGTACAACCCAGCAATTCCACTCCTAGGAAAATATACTAGAAAAATTTGCATATATTTGCATAAGGAGACATGTTCAAGAATATTTCATTTCAATACCTTATGAAACAAAAAATATTAGGAACTATATACCCATTAACAGGAGAGTCAATATATACATTGTGGTATGTCCATAAAACAGAATATTGTATAATAATTAAAATAGCTAGGTTAGAACTATATGTATCAATGTGAATAATTTCAAAAGCATGATATTGAGTAAAAAGAGGTAGTTATAGAAATTTTATATAGAGATATCTGCATAAAGTGTAAAAGAGAATCAGTAACATAAAATTTAAAACCATGTAAATCAACACTATAAATTATTTATGGGGGTGGGGCGCAGTGGTTCATGCCTGTAAACCTGGCACTTTGGGAGGCGGAGGCAAAAGGACTGCCTGAGTCCATGGGTTCAAGACCAGCCTGGGCAACTTGGTGAGACCTCGTCTCTACAATAAAATCAAAAAATTAGCTGAGTGTGGTGGCACATGCCTGTAGTTCCATCTATTTGGAAGGCTGAGGCAGAAGGATCACCTGAGCCCAGAAGGTTGAGGCCACGGTGGCCGTGAGCATGCCACTGCACCCCAGCCTGGGCGACAGAGTGAGACTCTGATTTAAAAAAATATTATTTATGGATACATGTATATGTAATACAAGTACATAAACATATGTATTAATGCAAAACACTAAATTCAAGATGGAGAAGGGGAATGGATTAAGAAATGGTACACACAACAAAATAAACTTAATCTGAAGCAAATAAAGCAAAATACTAAGTTTGAAAAAGCTCAGTAATGGTGCTTGGGTATTATGTTATTCTCTTTATTTTTCGGTTTGAAATATTTTATAACACAAAAGCAAAAACTATAAGAACATATATAAATTATATTGTTAACACTCTAATGTTTAATGAAATAACACTCTGACCAATACATTAGCTAAACACAAACACGCTTTCCCAAAAAAGTGTATTTAAGAAGGCTAAGAGAACCAGGGGTTATGAAGACCTAAGTACATTTCAAGAGTATACATGTAAGACAGTAAGTGAATGTGAGCATGTATGAGAAAGAGAATGAGCAGGCTAGCTTCTGCTGTATCCTATATAAGGATCTCATGACTCTGTGAACTCTCTGCTTTCTCCAGCATCACCAGCTACAATACATTGTAGCAGGTTTATTTGGCACATGTTGCAGCCTGGCAGTGATTCACTCAAAGCTGGGAACACGGTAGAAGCCTACCATCTGGGGGTACCTTTGGAACCTCTGGGAAAGATAAACATACACCGAGTATGGCCAAAAGACTTGCTCTTATCTGTAGACCTTAAGTTATGTGATTTGCCAGAGTAGATAGGGGGGTTTCCTAATTTATTCTACACTCTTCTGGCTCTAACATGACTTGTTGAGGAAAGTAGTAGGGAATCTGTCTTTTTAATCTTACAAATCACTCAGAAATCTGCTGAGTCACTTGCATTAAGGTTGTAGATCTCTAAGATTGTGAGCAGGTAAGCAAGTGTTCACTTGGTATCTACTGGCACAAATGCTAAAGTATCAATTCTACTGACTTATCTGCATCTTGCAACTGGCAGGACATGTCTGTTTCCCCTAAGGAGCCTCCAGGAATGCTATGCCGTACAGTCATTCAGGGTAGTGAAAACTGTAGTAGTTATTTTATCACACAATTGTCTAATACTTTAGCTACTTATCCCTTTCAGCTAGTAGTACAATGTTAGACAAAAACAAGTCTAATCAGTTGAATCACTGTGATAAAACTTCTCCTTCCTTAAAAACTGAAAATCAAAGTAGCACTGATAAATTTTTTTTAACATATAAGCACCCTTTATTTTTAAATATAAAAAATTTTCAAATATACAGAAAATAAAATATTATAATGAACACCCATATATCTACTACCTACACTCAACAACTGTTAATCTTTTGCCATGTTTACTTTACCTCTCTCTCCTGTATGTGGACTTCTTCCCTCCCTCCCTTTGTGTCCCCTGCCCCTCGCTCTCTCTTTCACACACACATAGCTAAACCACTTAAAGTAAATGACATATAATCCTCCACACTGCTATGATCTGCATGTCTCCCCAACAATCACTGTGTTAAAATCTAATACCCAGTGTGATAGTATTAAAAAGTGAGGCCTTTGGAAAGTGATTAAGTCGTAAGGGATAACCCTACCGTCATAAATGGGATTAGTGCCTTACAAAAGAGGTACTGAGGGAGCTCTCTTGCCTCTTCTACCATGTGAGGATGCATCAAGAAGGTGCCACCTATGAGAAATGGATCCTCAGCAGACAACAAATCTGCTTACATCTTGATGTTGGATTTCCAGAACTATGAGAAACAACTTCCACTTTGATCCAGTTTCCAGAACTGTGAGAAATACATTTCTATAGTTTATAAATTAAGCAATCTAAGGCATTTTGTAATAGCAGCCCTATAGACTAAGATACATACCAAAATACTTCAGCACCTACTTCTAAAATTTAAAGCCATTCTCCTAAATAACTATAAATAACCATTATTACACCTACTACACTAACCATAATTTCCTGATATCATCTAATATCCAGTGATATGAAAAGGTTTAAAAGTATACAAACTTCTAGATGACAGAAATTACAGCTTTAATAAACACTGACTGAAAAATACATAGGGGACATATAAACTTAGTGACTACTTACAATAGTTCTACTGTCACCAAGGAACTAAGCCCATAGGCTAGAAACTATTGGTCTATGATTCGTGCTTTAGAGCAGAAAAAAATATGTAAACTCCAGAACTGTACTTCTTTCTTATAAGAAAGAGAGTTTTCAATTTTCACATTTGGCCCCTCAGTTCTAACACTGTACATTTCAAAGGTACATCTCTACATTAGAAATTAATATTCCTGGAATGAATCTTTGTATACTATTACATAATTCTGTTGCAATTCCAGTTACTAATCCATAATCTACCTTACTTATAAAAAATTTTTAGATGACTTATAAAATGCATGTTTTAAAATGTATGTGTTTTGAAAAAACTCAATAAAAACAATAAAAGCATAGAGGATATAATGGGGGATAAGGAAGCAGATAATTGAACTAGAAACAAACTAAGGCTAGTTACTGCAGCTGAACACCACTTTTGAGTTTTCTGGCAACCAAAGCAATAATGGAGACACAATGTTATCACTGTATTTTTCATTAGTTATTTAAAAAATGTTTAAGAATTTATCAGCACACTTAACTAGAAATTTGCACATGAACTTTTATGTAAGAAAAACTGCTTAAGAATTATTTTCTAAAGTATGGAAAAACATCCTTCTAAGATGATTCTTATAACCATCTACAACAGTAACCAAGGGCTTATAAAATCATAGTGCAGTAAGTTCATGAACTAAAGGAACACAGTTTAGGTTTGCAGCTTTCTGGTAATCTGATTTGATTATTGGAAGAGGGACAATATAGGCAACAGATAAGTGGCAAGCATATCCCTTAAAATATGATTTCCAAATATTAAGACGCAAATCTGGGTTTTTGACAGAAGCTGGTCAGCATACAATACAAGGTTGAGATTGCTGGCGAGTGATGTGGCAATCAGCTTATAACCTTCATGTTATTACAGCCTAAATTTTTTTTAGTTTCCCTTTACATCAAACAGGTTCAATGCTCTGTTGTATAAGTTAATGAAAGAAGGAAATATTGTGAAAACCTGGACAGTACAATTTCATACTTCTTGATCTTAAACATTATATAGTAAAGGGGTAAGCTAGATTTAAGACTCTTGTTTTTGGCTCCCTCTTTTACTACTCCCCATCATTTATTAAGCACACATGTACACACCTGTGTATATGCAAAGTTGGCATAGAACATTAGCTTTCTCTCAAATAATGTTTCTCAGCCAATTGTCCTTTCTTCTGAATCCCAGTCCTGCCATTTTTGAGAAGCAGAGCAGTACAAACGAAAACAGCTCAGGCCTTTGTGATCTCTGATACTTCTTTACTTCCAGGGCTTCAGACTGCCTTGCATAGAGCTTGGGCTCAATATATACTATATACTACTTATCCTTCCTATTCCATATTTCCATCTCAGATCTATTCTCCTAGATACCAATCACCACAGCTTTCTATGCAGAAATTAAAAGCTTGCGAACCAGAATTCGAGTTCAAAGTTCTTTGCTTACCCTGTGCCAGGTGACGACATCTCCAATACCTCAGCTCCATCTGAGAGAAGCATGTACACTGCCTAATAACTCAGCAGCAGCACAAGGAAAGCTGGAACTTTGTACTTGACAAAAAGGCAATGGTACAGGATAAATCAAGAAATAGAAATTGTTCTGCTCTTTTCTGTACTTTTTTTCAGGTATGACTAAATTAGGCTTATATTCCCAAATAATTTTTCCTAACTCATGGAAGTTCTCAGCTCCACCATGGGAAAGACGAGAAATTTGTGAGGGACTCAGAGACCAGAGCTAGGAAGCACTCAAGAGATGCTTAGTTCCCTGACATTCAGAAATTAACCACAGGTCCTTTGTTGGTGGGGTGAGAAGGGCCTTCAAAGAGCATAAATATGAAAATTAATTCTAAGAAGTGACCTCCTCATAATTCAAAGCAAAGTGTACTCATCTCCACAAGCTGCAGTCTACTATGGCCTCTTGTACTTACCTCTGCTCCCCATAGTGACTTCATTACTTCACTGGTCTTCTGTCTTTCCTCTAACTCCGGTACAAAAATCTCAAAGATTCCAGCACTCACATGGATAAAATATTATATAACTGAGCTTAATAACATCTAGCTCTTCTGGGACTCACAAGTTAATCAAACAGGATATACCTTTGACCTTATTAACATATATCACTGTTCCACCTCACCTCTGACATCACCCATCTCAGGACTCATTGTCCCTTTGGAATTATAACTTAAGCTTTCATAAGCGTAATAATTTTAATCTCATTGTTAATACCATATTCTCTTTCTATCTTCTAACCACCAGGAACTACTATTTTTCAAGCCAAAGCCCAGGTGGTATAAATAAATCAGGCAGAACTGAATTAGAATCACTGCTTTATTAATTACTGACAATATAACTTTCATAACTTCTGAACACTGGTTTCTTCGTCTCTAAACAAGTAAACAGCATTCTTTGTAGAACTGTTTTGAGTAGATACATGTACTTGCAGCTGCTACTAGCACTACTGTACTAATTTCCAAATTTCTTTTTTTTTTTTTCCTTTAAGAGACAGAGTGTCACTCTGTCACCCATGCTGGAGTGCAGAGGCACAGTCACAACTAACTATAGCCTCAAACTCCTGGGCTTGAATGATCCTCCTGCCTCAGCCTCCCAAAGGACTACAGGCATGCCCCACTATGCCTGCCTAATTTTTTATTTTTTGGAGAGACAGGGTCTCTCTATGTTGCCCAGCTGGTCTCAAACTCCTGGCCTCAAGCAATCCTCTTGCCTCAGCCTTCCAAAGTGCTGAGACAACAGGCATGACCCATCACTCCTGGCCCTTAATTTCAAGTATAATAATCCCTTCTATATGTATGGTTCTTCACAAAAACCTTTCAAAGTAATTAATTTGACATTATCCCCATTTTACAAGAGAGAAAACTGATGTTTGCACAAGGTCCTACATATGGTAAGGCCTCAGTAAATGTCAGCTACCAAACCTTAGGTTAGGTAACTTATTCAAGGTCATACACCTAATATAGGTTAGGATTAGAACGAAAGACTTCTGAGTCTTCACTAACATTCTTTCTAATATTTTGCCATCGAGTTAAGTGTCTCTAATCCTGTGTTTCTGTGTTCATTTGGAGAAAATAAAATTATAAATTACATTTAAAAAATAATTTTATTATTGAATAAAGGTGGTAAGCAATCCAGGAAACCTCCTAAAGGAATTGCAAAGACAGATAGAAAGTTCCCTCTTTATTTATTTATTGAGTCGGAGTCTCACTCTGTCAACCAGGCTGGAGTGCAGTGGCACACTCACTGACCTGCTGGGCTCAGGCGATCCTTCTGCCTCAGCCTTCCAGGTAGCTGAAACTATAGGTATGCGCCACCATGTCCGGATAATTTTTTGATGCATTGTAGAGACAAGGTCTTGCCATGTTGCTCAGGCTGGTCTCGAACCCCTGAGTTCAGGCAATCCTCTTGTCTCCGCCTCCCAAAGTGCTTGGATTATAGGCATAAGCCACTGCACCCAGCAAATACATTTTTTTTTAGTTGGAGTCTCACTCTGTTGCCCAGGCTGGAGTGCAGTGGCATGCTCATGGCTACCTCAGCATTGACTTGCTGGGCTCAGGCAATTCTTCCACCTCAGCCTTCCAAGTAGCTGAAACTACAGGCAGGAGCTACCATGCCCAGCTAATTTTTTTTTTATTTTAATTTATTGTAGAGATGAGATCTTGCCAAGTTGCCCAGGTTGTTCCTGAACCTGTGGGCTCAAGCAATCCCCTCACCTCAGCCTCCCAAAGTGCTGGCAAATTACATTCTTTATGTTCTACCTCTGCCTCGATCATTTATTTTTTTCTACTTTGGCTTTCTTTATAGAAATACAGAGCATCACTCACATACTTAAACTTCTGTTTCTCTACACACTAATCCTAATAACTGAAGATTCCTCAACTCATTTCAACATAAGAAATAGAGACCATTAGTCATTTCTTAATAGACTTCTACCACTACAAATTCATTCTATAAGTCCATCTCTTAACTCCTGGTTGGCAGATGCCTTATCTATTATTTACATTTGAGGGGGAACCCCCTCAAATAGAATTTTTTTGGAGGGCGGGATCCTTGTAGTACAGGCTTCTCTTGTGCTACAAGTAAGTATTCTATGAACCTGTAGGCATCAGTGTGTCAGCTAGTGTTGTTGTGAGAGGCTGTATTCAGCCACAGTGAATTTTTCTTTGACAGTCTTTCAACCTGTTTGCCCGTTTCATGATGGGCGATTTACAAGCGCACCTGCCCACACCGCTGAGTGTTCAGCAGTTTTTGATCCAAAACAGCATGACCCGTGTCCCACACTCCCTATTCACCCAATCTCTTTTTTTGTGGTTTCCTCGGATGAAAAATGTCCTCAAAGGAGAACATTTTGCTGAGGTTGAAGAAGTGAAACAAAAACGACAGAAGCACTTTGATGAGTTCAAGAACTGCTTTGAGCAGTGGAAAAGCATCTCGATAGGTGTACTGCATCAAATGGAGAGTACTTTGAAGATGACTTAATTTTAAACATGTAAGAATAAATACATAATTTTTTAAATAAATAAATTCTTTTTTGAGGATTCCCCCTCATATGCCACAGGCAAATGCTGGCTGATTCAAATATCTTTACCTCATATATATCACATAATTTACCTAGAAGCCAGGCCAGAATGCTCTCATTTCTACCATTTTATCTCTCTTTTGAGAACAATGCTTAAAAATTACTTCCTCTGTCAAGTCAACCCATGGTGAAAAGATTAAGCCTTTTGATGCTGGCATGCAAAAGTATGAACTCAGATCCCTCCTGACACCATTCACAAAAAGTAATTCAGAATGGTTGAAAGACCTAAAACTAAAACTCTTAGAAGAAAACATGTATGTAAATCTTTATGACCCTGGATTAGACAATGGTTTTTTTCTTCTGGTCCTTAATTTAGAAAAGGTAATGGCTTCTTAGATATGCCACCAAAAGCATAAGCAAACACACACACACACACACACACACACACACACACACACACACACATATGCAATGAACAATCAAAATTAAAAACTATGCTTCAAATGACACCATTCAGAAAGTGAAAAAAACAATTCACAGAATGAAGAAAAATTCTTTCGAATCATATATCTGATAAGGAATGTGTACACAGAATATATACAGAACTACTACAATTTACTATTGAAAAGACAATCCAATTAAAAAATGAACAAAAAACCTGACTAGACATTTATCCAAAGAAGATACACAAATGGTCAGTAAGCACATAAAAATATGCTCAGCATCATCATTAACCATCAAGGAAATGTACATGAAAATCAAAATGTGATACTACTTCATACTCACTAGATGCCTTAATAAAAAAAATAATAATATGAGTTGGTGAAAATGTAGAGAAATTGAAACCCTTATATACTGGGAAAATGATACAGCCCCTTTGTTTTTTTTTTTTTTGAGTTGGAGTCTCACTCTGTCGCCCAGACTGGAGTGCAGTGGCCGCTCCCAGCCACCGCAGCCTCGACCTGCTGGGCTCCGGCGATCCTTTCGCCTCAGCCTTCCAAGTAGCTGGAACTACAGGCACGCGCTACCGCGCAGGGCTAATTTTTTGATTTTATTGTAGAGATGAGGTCTCGCTTGCCCAGGCGGGTCTCGAACCCGCGGGCTCAGGTAATCCACTCACCTCAGCCTCCCAAAGGTGCGGGATTACAGGCTGAGCCACCGAGCCTGGCTGATACAGCCCCTTTGGAAAATAGTCTGGCAGTTCCTCAAATGATAAAACATGTTTACTATATGATCTAGAAATTCTACTCTTACCTGTATACTCAGAAGAAATGAAAACATATATATCTTCATTAAAAATTTGCATACAGATATTCATAGCAGCATTATTCATAATATCCCCAAAGTAGAAACAACTTAAATGTCAATCAGCTGATAAAGGGATAAATAAAACGTGATATATACATACAATGGAATATAATTTTGCAATAAGGAGGTAAGAAATATATTACAACATGGATAATCCTGACGACAGTGTACTAAATAAAAGAAGCCAGTCACAAAGGACCTATATATTGTATGTTTCTAGAAAGAAGCCAGTCACAAAGGACCACATGTTGTATGATTCCATTTACAAAAAATGTCCAGAACAGGCAATATATAGAGATAGAAAATAGATTAGCAATTGCCTAGGGATGGACAGAATGGGGAGATAGGGCAATGACAGTAAGGGGTATTTGGTTTCCTTTTGGGGTGACAAAAAATGTTCTAAAATTGTGGTGATGGCTGCAAATCTCTGTGTGAATATACTAAAAACCTGTATTGTATACTTTCAGTGAGTGAAGTATATTAAGTTATACTTTAAAAAGCTGTTTTAAAAAAGTCACCCCTCCATGAAATATTTCCTAACAGGATTTTTCTCTCCTCAGCAACTACCTCAACTCTTAAGACCAACACAGGCTTAATGCATAGTTATACTTGATTAGAGCCAGAATGGCATATATTAATAAAAATGAATAGTTAATAGATATATCAATACGAGTCCTAGCTAGAGACAAATAAACAGATCAAATACAAGATTGGATACTAATTACCTGTATAGACAAGTCTCACTAAACACCAGTTTTTCTTATGAAAAAATTTCTAGGGTCAGGCTCAGTGGCTCAGCCTGTAATCCTGCGCTTTGGGAGGCTGAGGTGAGTGGACTACCTGAGCCCACGGGTTCGAGACCCACCTGGGCAACTTGGCGAGACCTCATCTCTACAATAAATCAAAAAATTAGCTGGGCATGGTAGCGCATGCCTGTAGTTCCAGCTACTTGGAAGGCTGAGGCAGAAGGATCGCTAGAGCCCAGCAGGTCGAGGCTGCGGTGGCCGGGAGCGGCCACTGCACTCCAGTCTGGGTGACAGAGAGAGACTCCAACTTAAAAAAAAAAAAATTTCTTGGCTGAATCAAATGTCTGAGAAAGATCCTGTAATTTATACAAGTTTGAACTTAATGACCAGCTAAGAATTCTAAGGGGATTGGAATATGAAAGGAATTAAACATTCCTATTAAAAAAAAAAAAATATATATATATATATATATCTTTTGAGTAGGAGTCTCACTCTATTGCCCAGGCTGGAGTGCAGTGGCATGCTCATGGCCACTGCAGCCTCCACCTGCTGGGCTCAGGTGACCCTTCTGTCTCAGCCTTCCAAGTAGCTAGAACTACATCTAGAACTACAGTACACCCAGCTACTTTATTTATTTATCATAGAGACAAGGTCTCGCCAAGATGCCCGGGTTGGTCTCAAACCCCTGAACTCAGGCAATCCTCTTGTCTCTACCTCCCAAAGTGCTGGGATTACGGGCATGAGCCACCACATCTGGCTTAAAATATATATATATATATATTTTTAGTCAGGGTCTCACTCCCCTGCCCAAGCTGGAGTGTAGTGCCACAATCATGGCTCACTGCAGCCTCCAATTCCTGGGTTCAAGCAATTCTCCTTTTTCAGTCTCCCAAGTAGCTGGGACTATAAACATGTACCACCATATCTGGCTAATTTGTTGATTTTCTGTAGAGATCCGGTCTCACTATGCAGCCCAGGATGGTTTCAAACTCCTGGGCTCAAGTGATCCTCCTACCTCCACCTCCTAAAGTGCTGGGATTACATGTGTGAGCCACCATGCCCGGCCCCCATAAAAGACTTCCATAGAAAAGTATCATCTGTACTCCATGGTATCTACTATGGTACATCTGTAAATAAGTAGCTACTGCTCTATGTATTTATGTGAAGTATTCAGAACAAAAAATTAAATCACGAAGTGACAAGATACAGTTGTAGTCACACTACACAAATCGTACTGTGGAATAATATGTGTGATTGATACCAGAAGTAGAAATACTGAAAAAACTGTTATACTACAATGAACCATGAGTTCTTTTGGATAAACAAGTACCTCTTCATCCTGAACAATTTATTACTTTTACTTACAAAAGAGGCTATAATAAAATAGCTGGCAAATAGGTTAACCTGTCTGCAAAAATGCCCTTTCATACTAAAGAAAAAAATATTGACTCATAGCTTCAAAAATAAAGGTAATTGAGCATGAGAGAGGCATTCTTGGGTTCAGTTTATTAATTTAAGAAAAACTTAAAACTCACTATCCGCTTGCTATTTATTAACTTATTTTCCAGTTCAAGTTTAAAAACATACCTTCACTGTTGCTTAAAATCAAATTTCTTTGCATTCTGGTAGGTTTCATTTGCCAAGTGTACTTATTTTTAAAAATTTATAGTCATAATAATATCTAATGAAGCTATTCACAGTAAAATAGTCTTTTTAATTCTAGTAATAAAGTATGATTTTAAGACTTTAAAAATCCATGTTTCTAGACTAATTTTGACTAATATTGTGTTCCATATACCATTAGACACAAATGGATGCTTACATTTCTGATAAGATACCTGAACCTTAAAGTTTCACCTTTTAATCTTAATACTGGTACACTAAGTAGATGTCCAGAGGTCAAGGAGCTCTGGTAGCAATTTCAGAGGAAGATGTAGGAGAGTGGCAAAACAGCTCATTTGTTATAGGAGTTTTTAGAAAATCAAGTACTTTAAAGCTGATACAACCAATTTAACTTCACCACCACCTTCTTTTTTCTTTTCTTAAAGAGATGGGATCTTGCTATGTTGCTCCAACTCCTGAGCTCAAGAGATCCTCCCACCTCAGCCTGCCAAGTAGCTGGAACTATAGATGCAAACCATTGCACCCAGCATAACACCACCACCACTTCATAAAGAAAATAAGAATACTGTGTACACATACAGACATACACATCTCCTTCCCTATCGTTAGCAAGGTTTCCAATCATACATCTTATATGTGTGTGTCTGTGTGTGTATAAATCTTAGTATATTATTAAAAACTTTCATATATATTTGACATAATCCCCATAACACCTCTAGGAATAGTAGCTATAATTACTACTACTCTTAACTCAAAGATGAAGTTGAGAGGATTAGAAACTTGCTCAAGATGACAAAGTTGATAGATAATAACGCAGAGATTCAAATCAAGGTTTTTCACCCTATAAAGTCTGTGCTTTTAACTAATATGATACTTTTTTGTTAAACACTTAGAGTGCAGCAAGAATCTTCATAGAAAGGAAAGTCCACATTTCAGAAAGTTCAAGAGACTTCATTATTACACAATAATGGAGAGAATAAAATTTCTTAGAAAACATGTACTGCACTATCATGTGCTAAATTAGATTAAACTACAGAGGTACCACTGCTAAAGGAACTGCTATCTAATAGGAAGACTCTTTTATTCAGGGTTACAAAAAGCAGAGAAAAAAAGTCCTTACAGGTTTAAAGATGCATTCGCACTTTTTGAAACTCACTCTTCTCTTGGGCTTGTATGATAAGATTACAAAACATTTTGTTGTAATGTCCTGCACCAACTCTACACCTTCTCTGAGCACATAGTAAGAATAACACCAACAGCTTCTCAGTCATAGCATGAAAGCTGAGCACCTCATTCTGTAGCTCTGCCTCTGCCAAGAGCAGCTTCTCGTTTCTCTAAGCCTAGTTGTTTCCACAAGAATCCTCTTCCTCAGAGTAAATGCCCTGATGGGAAATGATGTACATCTACAGTTGTGGTTTGTAGCTTCTAGAGCAATGTTGCTAGACATTCTGGATCCTAAGGGTTTTAGCCTTCTAGCTTCCTCCACTTTAGCAGCACAAAGCTGTGTCCTTGCTACCAAAGAAGAGAGGCAAAAGCCTTTAACTAGACACAGATGAGCTTCTTTTCTTTTTGCCTATTTTTTTAAAAATCCCTGAAAGAAGAAAAACAATTAAGTACAATTATAGAAGATTAATAAATATGCATGTAGCTTTCAAAACTATTACCATTTTTAAAAATATACAGACTGATGAATACTGTGTACAAACCCTGGTTCTAAATTTGATCCTGCTAATAAACTTGGTGATAATAAGCCAGATCATATTTACACTCTGCCTTACTTGTGCATTTATATAACAGCTTTTTTTTTTTCTTAAGGCTTAAGAATACAATGAAGCACTGCCAGCATTCTTAAAAGAGAAAATGGCCCAATATAGAGACTATCTAAAATAATTATATTCTCACTCATTTTAAAATTAGAGGGAAGTCATATTAGTTTTATAATTCTCTGCACTTAATCCCCTTGCCTTCTTTTTGAGGTTGGGAGCATGGTTCTGCTATGTTCAATATTATGTCACCAGCAACCCATGCGATGCCCAGAACATAGCAGGCACTCCATTGGAGATAACAGTAAGGAGGAACTGAAAGAACACATGCTTCCTTACTTGGCCTCTTGCTAGCTTTGTAACCTTGGACAACCTTTTAAATATGAGTCTGTTTCTTCATCAACACAACAGGAATAAAATTTATTTTGTACCACCATTGTGAGAACAAAATAAATCGATATATGGGAGTATTTTTTCTTTTTGGTACATAAAAGGCATTCAATAAAATGTTAATTCCCCATACATTTGAAAACTAATCTAAAACCCTACATTTGCAAGACATGCTCCATTAATGTAGGCTGCAGAGGATTCCTAGAAATAAATTGACAGTTCTCTCAGTTACCCATCCCCCATCTCAAAAATATAATGGTTCAATGAGAGGCAAGTGGCTCGCCTGTAAACCCAGCTACTCTGGAAGCTGAGGTGGGAGATCATTTGAAGCCAGGAGACCAGCCTGAGCAACATAGCGAGACCTTTTCTCTAAAAAATGTTTTAAAAATAACAATTCAAATTTTTTTTGCATCACAACCCCCTTTGAGATTTTGATGAAAATCAAGCACTTTCTTCAGAAAAATACACACACACACACACAAATTTGCATATTAATATAATCCTAGGAAAGCCACAGACCCACATTTTAAGTTCCCTTATGTAACTTTTTGCTTTGACTATCAGGAAGCTCAGGGCCAAAACTGTAATTAGACTTTATTAGGTAGACCCTGATAGTCTATAGATTTATGTTCTGATGGTTCCCTTGTCCTTTCTTTAAAAGCTTCTGTTACGTGCTTAAAAGAGTTTCTGTGTATAACAGGTCTATTCAGAATATTTTATTTTTAGACTTTATAATATTCAATTTATAAAGCTGAAAATTTAGAAGTCAAAGTTTTTCCTTAAGCTTCTTGGATGGGCTTATAAATCATATAATCAAAGCTTAGCAAAGTTTTGTAACACTTTTAAAGGGTATATACATAATATTTGGCCCCGTTTATAAACTTACATATCTTCATTTTGAACTACATTATTTCAGAACAGTTTTTCAATAATTTTAAATATTAAAAATTTTGAAACAACCACAATATCCCAATCCAATACCACAAGGTTCATTGTAGTTTTCTTCCTTTCCATTTTTGGAACTCCCTTTTCTTATTACAGTGAGAAACCTGCTCCCATTATCCTCAATATATTTACTTATTTCATCAATCCCTCCTCCTTCCATATGTAACCAATTTTCTTTGTTGAGTTGGAGTCTCATTCGTTGCCCAGGCTGGACCTGTTGGGTTCAGGCAATCCTTCTGTCTCAGCCTTCCAGGTAGCCAGAACTACAGGCATGTGCTACCATGCCCGGCTAATTTTTTGATTTATTGTAGAGACGAGGTCTCACCAAGTGCCCAGGTTGGTCTTGAACCCCTGAGCTCAGGCAATCCTCTTGCCTCAGCCTCACAAAGTGCTCGGATTACAGGCTTGAGTCATCGCGCCTGGCCTTGTAACCAATTTTCTATCTCTGCGGATACCTCCTCCCTAGTGTATATGTCTTCCTCATTCCACTTGGGCTCTGACACTCTACACTTAAGCAACATCACCCCACCATGGATGCCCTTCTCAAGCTACCATGGCTCTGACCCCTTATCATCAGGCTGTCCAGCTGCATAGACCCCCCTTGCTTCCCCTCACATCCCCTAGGTTCTGATGCATCACCTGTCCTTCCCATTCAGCTCCTGCAGTGGCAGGAACATACTTTTCTCCCATAATAACTAAGAACCCTGTAGATTGAACACAGTCCAGTAAAGTCCTCGGAAATATCTAGGAGGAGAATTTGAAGAAAAATGAACTTTAAACCATTCTCACTCAGGAGAGATTTAGAAATAACTAGAAAAACATGGGCTTATTTGACACTCTAATCTGAGAAAGCAGGACACGTTACATATACCTAAAGAAATTTCAACCATGTTACCTAAAGAGACCCAATACTCTGAGGCAAATCCAAAACCATGGATGTAAGGGTGTGTGTATGTGTGTGTGTAAGGGTGTGTGTGTGTGTGTGTGTAAAGTGCAAGCCAGGAAGTACCTTTATTTTTAGGTATAATTCATTAACTATTTCATAAATCATTATAGCACCTACAACTTACTGAATACCTAATAAGTACCCAAGAGCTGTACTAGGTGTTTGGTATGCTTATTTAATTTGTATTCCCACAACAACCCAATGAGTTCCTTGTCAACAAAGAAACTAAGGAATGCTTATCAAAAATTATTCTAGGCTGGGCGCGGTGGCTCGAGCCTGCAATCCCAGCACTTTGGGAAGCTGAGGCAAGAGGATTGCCTAAGTCCAGAGGTTTGAAACCAGCCTGGGCAACATGGTGAGACCTCGTCTCTACAATAAATCAAAAAATTAGCCGGGCATGGGTAGCTCATGCCTGTAGTTTTGGTTACTTGGAAGGCTGAGGTGGAAGGATCGCTGGAGCCAGACAGATCGACACTGGGGTGGCCGTGAGCATGCCACTGCACTCCAACCTGGGCAACGGGGTGAGACTCTAACTCCTCCAACTCAAGAAATAAATAAATAAATAAAAAAGAATAAAAAATATCACTAAAAAAGGCTCCTCAACAAAAAAATTTACCACACACACACACACACACACACACACACACACACACCAGTAAGGAATCTGGGTAAAAAATTCTTCAGGAAGTCTGGAAAAGCTATTCATAAATAAAAGACCTATGGGATGAAGTTCTCAGATACCAGTGATTAGTGATTTAAGCTCTGGTGCTATATAAAAAAATTCCAAAGAAAAACCAGCCCACTACTTATAGTTAGTGATATTAATAAGATGAGAATAAATGACTGTAGTCATGTATACAGTTAAACTTATAAAATCCTTCTAGCAAATATGAATAGAGAAAACAAAATGGAAGGAAGAGATTTGGGGTTCTGGACAGCTTAAGATAGGTGTCATGTTTTGACCTCTCAAAAGAAAAAAAAATCTAAGATATCTTCACTGTTTCAGAGAAGTGAAAGCAAAAAAGTTTTAATATATAATAAGCAAATTAATTTTTTACCTCAGCTCATAAGGAACTTAGATTAATCCTTACTTTGAATTGCTAAATTAAGTTTTTTTGTTGTTGTTTCTTTGTTTTTTGAGTCAGAGTCTCACTCTGTTGCCCAGGCTGAAGTGCAGTGGCATGCTCATGGTTATCGCAGCCTCAACCAGCTGGGCAGAGGCGATTCTTCCGCCTCATCCTTCCAAGTATCTGGACGTACAGGTGCATGCCACCATGTCTGTCTGGCCTGTTTGTTTGTTGATTGATTGGTTGATTGTAGAGACAAAGTCTCACCAAGTTACCTAGGCTGATCTCGAACTCCTGTGCTCAGGCAATTCTCTCACCTCAGCCTCCCAAAGTGCAGGAGTAAGCCATTGCCCAGGCCCAAGGCTAAGTTTTAACTATCTTTTTTTTTTTTGAGTTGGAGGTCTCACTTTGTTGTCCAGACAGGAGTACAGTGACACAATAATGTCTCACCACAACTTCGACCTCCTTGATTCAGGCAATCCTTCCACCTCAGCCTCCCGAGTAGCTGGGACTACAGACATTAGCCATCATGCCCAGCCACTATCATTAGTAAAAGTTTTATTATAGAGTGATATAACAGGATAGTAGGGAAAAGGAAATATATACTATATGGTACGAACAATATTTTTCTTTACACATAGCAAAAATACTTTATCTTAAAGCAAATGAATGTTACACACACACACACACACACACACACACACACACACACACACACACAAATCCAAATGTGGGGACAGGATGAATCCTGCTAGGACTTGTCTTAGCTTTCCAATGCAATGATTCTATGACTCAAATATTCTGAGAATCTACTAGATTCCTGTTTTGCACCTTGCAGTAGACCTCCAAATGGTGAATTCCTTTCTATAAATTTATTTAGTAATATATAAGTACTGCATTATGATGAATTTTGTAAGAAAATACAATCTTTGTTCCAAATTACAGTTTCACTGACCTGTAATAAGTATAGTTTCCAGGATATGCCATCATTAACATAGAGGATTTGTTATCTCTTGATAAAAGAATGCTTCAAAATCTTTTCTCAAAATCTTAAAAAAATATTTAAATCCTTTGAGTCAAAATCTACTTTTTAGAAGTCACCCTATGGAAATAGAGCTAAACATTTAAAATTTTTACACAGAATTAGGAAAACCCCCCAAAACATTGTATTATATTTTCTATCCCAATCATTCATCATGTTGAATTCTTTGGAATACTGCAAGCTGCCTATCTTCTATTTACTATTAGTATGGTAAGGCCTTAGAACGGCTTGTTCCTTGAATCTAATAGCTTTTATATCAATGGGAGGGGTTAGTAGAAGACAGTTATTTAACTTATGAATAATCTAAAAGTATGCACAAATTTAGACAGAAGTGAATGCTTACACTATGAAAGGACCACCTTAATCCTGACCTCCCAACGCAGCGATCCTCCATTACCCAGCTGTCAGCAATAAACAGGCCAGTTCTCTAGGTATAGTCTGGAAGGAAAAATGATTGCACCAGCAGAATGTGTTCTCTCACTCTATGAGTGAGCCATGTGACCCTATATCTCTTACCTTTATACTTGGCTCTGAGTTAAACCATCATCCATGATACTAATATCCCTATATTCACTGTCACAAGAATTATTGCTAATTCATTACAAATATCCCTGCAAAGGATTTTTAAAAACCAAAAATCCAGCCATTCATCAACAGAATCAGCATCAGAACTGGGCTATCATTGGGAGGTCATTTTTTAAAGCCTCTATTCCAGATTAAATGTATTCCAATTACTCTATCACTTGAAAATCATTAATAAATGATCAGAAGGTATATTAAAGAAGCTAATTTTATGTATATATATATATATATATATATAGATAGATAGATAGATAGATAGATAGATAGATATTTTAGTCAGAGTCTCACTCTGTTGCCCAGGCTAGAGCACAGTGGCATGCTCACAGCCACCGCAGCCTCGTCTCAGCCTTCCAAGTAGCTGGAACTACAAGCACAGGCCACCACACCTGGCTAATTTTTTTGATTTATTGTAGAGATGAGGTTTACTGAGCTGCCCAGGCTGGTCTCGAACCCGTGAACTCAGGCAATCCTCTCACCTCAGCCTCCCAAAGTGCTGGGACTATAGGTATGAGCCACCGCACCCGGCCTAATTTCATATATTAAAACAATAAACCAAATGTCTAAATGAGAAAAAAATAATTTAAAAGAATCAGGCACCTAAAACACACATATAAACAAGTAGCCAAATACTACCTCTTAAAAGAGAGAATCACCTCATTTTTTTGTCACATGATTACCTAAAAATGTACAATTTTCCAAATGACTCAGATTTTTAACTAATCTTCTAGCTTTACATATAACCAATCTTCCAAATTATGAAATGTGGGAAAAAGAGGTAATTTTAGGAAGGCAATAATAAAGAAATCAAGATTTCTACAGGAGATGTTTTTTATAATCTACAACATAAAATCCTGCAAGTCAACTTTTACTTTTAAAAAGCAACACAAAAATGCAAAATGTATTTAGCAAATCACATGTAGCAATATATAAAAAGGATAATTAATACACCACAACCAAATGGGATTCATTCCAGGAATGCTAAACTAGTTCAACATGTAAAAATCAGTGTATTTTACCATATCAAAAGGCTAAATAAATAAAAACACCAGATGTTATATCAATAGCTGCAGAAAAAGTTTTCATTAAAATTAAACATTCACTCATATAAACTCTCAGCAAACTTAAGAATAAAAGAGAGCTTCCTTAAACTAATGAAAGATATCTATGAAAAATCTATTGATATTGTTCTCACTCATAAGCAGACCTTGAATGATTATCATAATACTATAAGAAAGGGATTGGCAGTAGTTGGAAACTGTGTGTGTGGCGCGTGGGGGGGGGGGGGGGGGCGCCAATATTGGCAGTAGTGGGAAATTGCCAGGGGAAGGGGGACACATCTCATCAACAAGGGTACCTGCATAATGAACATTTGTATACCTAAGCCTGAACTGTACTCCACATCTTCAAAATAAAAAATTAAAATTAAATAAATACAAACAAAAAACCTATTGGCATCATACTTAATGTTGAGAGAATGAATGCTTTCCATTAAGATCTGGAATAAAGTAAGAATATCTTTTCTCACAACTCTTATTTAGTAAAAGAAGTCCTAGTTAGTGCAAAAAGGAACTGAAGAAAATGAAAAGGTACACAGACTGCAGCGAAAGAAAAACTCTATTCATAATACAACTGTCTATTTTGAAAGCCTTAAAGAATCTACCAAAAGCCAAAAGAAGTCCCACAAACAAAAAAAACATATATTTTGTGAACTAAAAAGTTAGTTTAGTAAGGTCACAGGATGAAGGTCAATATATAAAACCCAATTATATTATTATGTATCAGTGATAAACAACTGGAATCACAAATTAAAAGACAATATCATTTATAATAGTCTCCCCACACTGCAAAAAAAGGAGTACTTAGGTGTAAATCTAACAAAATACATGCAGGATCTATATATGGAAATCTATGGAGTACTGATAAAAGAAACCAAAGAAGAGTCAAATAAATGGAAAGGGATGGTACTGAAAGACTCAGTATTGTTAAGATGCCAATTTTCCCCAGTTCGATCAACACAATTCCAATCAAAATCCTAGCCAGGTCTTGTTATAGATATCATACTTATTTTTTAATTTATATCAAAAGACTAGAAATTAGAATGGCCAAATCATTCAGCAAAAGAACAAAATTGGAGGATTGATATTGCCTGACTTAATTTTAAAACATTATAATAATCAAGACAGGGTGACAGTGATGTAAGGATATAGTCCATCTATCACTGGAACAGAGAGCCTAAAAATATAGTCAACTAAATCTTTACAAAGGTGCAAAGGTAATTCAATGAAGAAAGGATAGTCTTTTAAACAAACGGTAATGGAAAAACTAGATGTCAATATGTAGTTCCCTCCTCCGAAAAAAAAAAAAAAGAACCTTGACATACACCTTACACAAAAAATTAACTCAAAATGGTTCATAGGCCAATATGAAATGCAACAACTTTTAAAAATTTAAAAAAATAGAAGAAAATATCGACCTGTCTTTGGGTTTGGCAATAAGGTTTTACACATAGCACCAAAAACATAGTATTTTTTTAAAAAGTGATAAATTAGACTTTACTAAAAGTAAAAAACTTGTTTTGTAAAATACAATGTCAAGAGAATGAAGGGACAAGCCATAAATATTTTCATGGGAGAAAATATTTGTCAATTCTGATAAAGGACTTTATTCAGATTTTATAAAAGAACTCTTAAAGTTCAACAATGAGAAAACAAAAAACATAATTTAAAAATAGGCAAGACAGCCGGGTGCAGTGGCTCAAGCCTGTAATCCTAGCGCTTTGTGAGGCAGAGGAGAGAGGCTTGCCTGAGCTCACGGGTTTGAGACCAGCCAGGGCAGTTTGATGAGACCTCATCTCCACAATAAATCAAAAGAAATTGGCTGGGTGTGGTGGCTCGCGCCTGTAGTTCCAGCTACTTGGAAGGCTGAGGTGGAAGAATCACCTGAGCTCAGCAGGCCAAGGCTGCGGTGGCTGTGAGTGTGCCACTGCACTCCAGCCTGGGCGACAGAGACTCCAACTTAAAAAAAAAATGGGCAAGAGGTGGGCTGCAGTGGCTCATGCTTGTAATCCCAGCACTTAGGGAAGCCAAGGCAAGAGGACTGTTTTGAGCCCAGGAGTTCAATATCAGACTAGGCATCACAGTGAGACCTTGTCTCTACAGTAAATAAAAAAATTAGCTGGGCCTGGTGGTGCGTGCCTATAGTCTCAGCTACTCAGAAGGCTAAGGAGGAAGGATTGCCTAAGCCCAGGAGGTCGAAGCTGCAGTGAGCCGTGATCATGCCACTGCACCCTAGCCTGGGCAAAAGAGTAGCATCCCAACTCAAAAAAAGAGGGGACAAAAGATCTGAACAGATACTTTACATAGTAGATATGTGGATGGCAAATAAACATGTGAAAAGATGCTCAATATCATTAGTCAATAGAGAAAAGGAGATTAAAACCCCTAGATACTACTACACAAATATCAGAATAGCTAACATCCAGAAAACTGACAACAAATGCTGGTGAGGATGTGGAACAATAGGAACTCTCATTCATTGCTGGTGGGAATGCAAAATGGTACATTCATTTTATAAGAAACTGCCATACTGCCTTCCAAAGTTAAACATAGATTTACCATATTATCTAGCAATCAAGCTCCTAGATATTTACGCAAGTGAACTGAAAAACCTATATGTGAATGTTTACAGTAGTTTTTTCATAATCACTAAATACTGAAAGCAACCAAGAAGTACTTGAATGAGAGAACAGGTAGTAGCATGCCTGTGGTTCCAGCTGAAGGAAGGCTGAAGTGGGAAGATCGCCTGAGCCCAGCAGGTCGAGGTTACAGTAGCTGTAGCAGCATGCCACTGAACTCCATTGAGTAACAGAGTGAGACTCCAACTCAAAACAACAACAACAACCCCAAAACACCAAATCAAAAAGGAATCATAACAATTAAAATCACAACACAACATGACTCTTCACTTGTCAAAACCCACAGAACTGTACATCACAAAGAGTAAATTTTAATGTTATATAAACTTAGAAAAAGGAAAAAAAGAAAAATCAACCAGACTAGGGCATCTCCAGATAACTAAATATTGTGGAAAATGAATCTAACTTTATTATAAATATGATATAATACTGGAAATAATGTTTGGCTGGAAACTCAGACTAAAGACAAAAGGAACGGTACATAAACACTGTATTCTAGTTGGTAAATTTGCTTCTCGTAGGTTCAAAATTCTGAAACTGCTCTATATGTATATCATGGATAAACAATAAGTTTTATTTATCTAATAGTAGGTGGTGAGAGCCAGATGTCTCACTGGTAACGAGGGAACTTACAGACAAGCAAGAAGAAAAGCAAGAATGAATTCTGTGGTATTTGATTTGAGTTGGAGATATCTAATGGAATTCATATTTAGGTTAATAATTATATAAATAAATATGGAAATAATTAAAGATATGTGTATGCATGAGTTAATATACATACATACATATATATTTTTTCTAGCTCTGTCAGTTACAAGAAGCAATGACACTGCATTAGCAATGAGCATACCCAGAACTCAAACCCTGGTAGCTAGATCCAATCAAAGGACCCAGGACTCCCTGGGGGAAATGGCTGATCCAAGGGCTTGGAAAGATAAATAAAAGATGACCCTGAAGCATCTTTCTTGTAGTATCAGAAAGTAAAGAAGTGTCCCTCCTTACCCCCTCAAAAAAAGGCATGTCAAAAGGACACAGAAGCCAATCCAAAAAAGCTCCCAATGGCAAAATCCAGAACAATTTGAACAACAAAATAAATAATAATAGTACTGGATTATAACCCAAAGTATAAAATGAATATACATGAGTTTACACTGGCATAAATAAACTGACTGAATAAGTAAATGGGCAAAAAGAGACAAATATTTCTTACAGAAGAATCCTAAATGATATATGTAGATAGTACCCGTCTCCAGGAGCTACAGTTTAAACTTACTTCCTCTGGGTAGGCTGCACTTAGTGATTCACTTCTAAAGAATAAAAAGATAAATAGTACGTTACAGTGGGAGAAGCCCACTGACAAACACTATCTTAGCTAAGTAATCAAGACTTAACATCACCAGTGATATGATGTGTCCTCTGGTATGCCCTATAACTCTGTAGTCTTCTTTCCAAAAGCCCATCATCACAGTCTAATCATGAGAGAAACAGACAAAATCAAATTGAGGGATATTCTATACCTGACAAGTACTCCTCAAAACAATCAAGGTTATGAAGAACACGGAAAGACTGAGAAACTATTATAGACCAGAGGATACTAAGGAGACATGATAAGTAAAGGTAATGTGATATACTGGATTGGATCCTAGCAAAAAAATAAAATAAAAATAGGACATTAATGGAAAGATTGATGAAATCTGAATAAGGTCTGGGTTTTAGTTAATAGTAATGTATCATTGTTGGTTTATTAGTTTTGAAAAATGTACCATAGAAACATGAGATGATAAAGTTAGGGGAAACTGAATGAGGGACATATGAGAATTCTTTATATTATTTTTTGCAATTTTTGTATATATCTAAAATTATTCAAAAAATAAAACTTTATTTTTTAAAAAAAGACAAATTCGCATAAAGCATTTCTGTGACACAAATCAGAGGCCTAAACCCACAATCGGATTAGAGTTCCGTCTTGGGCAGGTAAAAGGAGGTCAGGAAAAGGTCAGAGAAAGAGAGATGCTCTGTTTCTCAGGTCTGCTTCTAAGGCCTAAAGTGCCCCAACATTATAACAAAAGACTGAAACAAGAGCTGTGAGAATTAAGAGCCAGGAACCCTGGATGAAAACCAACATATATATCATACCACCGCACCATTTATCTACTGGTAGACATCAGGGTTGCTTCTACCTGTGGGTTATTGTGAATAGTGCTGAGGTGAACATGAAAGGTTTGTGGGTTTTAAGTAGTTAAAAAAAATACTTAAACTTACTTCTCCAAAATACTAAATGTCTCATTGCATGCCCCATTATGCTTCCATAACTCTAAACTCCAAGTGACTTTACACATCAGCCATTAAAATCGCTACTTTAATTCTTACATAATTCTTGTGTAGTTTATGTCTATTTTTGAGACTTCATTCTTAAATTAGTGTATTTTCCTAACAATCTCAACAGATATCTTAATTTCTTACCCTTTAGGCCCAGTCCTAATGCACTTTGAAGATTTCAAAAATAATATTACTGTGCCCCCTGTTTCCCACTTACTTTCATTACTTGATTCTTAGGTGAACAAGAGACTCCAAGAACAGACAAAAACAGGAAAGATTACTAGTACAACAAGATTAGATTCTTAAACTTGCCCTCAAAAAGTATTTGGTTTGCTCTTTCTCCCAACATTTTAATTTTTAACATGTCATGTAGAGCTCAAAAACTAAGTGAAAAACAGAGAAAACACATTTAGGCGAGGTGAACTCCACAATACTTGGAGTAGTTATGCTAACCACTTGCTCTTTGCCCAGGACTTTATTTTGTATGGATTATCTCATTCAATTCTTACAATAGCCCAATGAATCAAGTTCTATTACTAACAAAAAGAAACTAAGATTTAAAGATACTAAAAAATTTCCCCAAATCACAGTCATCATGTAAAAGAGACAAAATTTAACATAGGGACTGACTCCAGATCCTCCCTTCTTAACCATTATAACCATTATACATACCTCAGAGCCTCTTTATTTTGTTCACTTATGTCCTATTCCTGTCTCCTCTACAATCTTCAGAATAAAGTTGGTCAAAGAAGGTAAATTAAAGTCTTTGAGGCAATGAGGGTTTGGGGGTGGGGGGCGGGGGGTGCTACAATCTAAGAAAAAAAAAGAGTTTGTGTTTGTTTTTTATTTGGATATTTATTTATTTATTTATTTATTTATTTATGAGTTGGAGACTCACTATGTCACCCAGGCTGGAGTGCAGTGGCACACTCATGGCCTCGGCCACCCAAAGTACGGGGATTACAGGCTGAGCCACTGGGCCTGGCCTTATTTGGATTTTTTTTTTTTTTTTTTGAGTTGGAGTCTCACTCTGTCACCCAGACTGGAGTGCAGTTGCCGCTCCTGGCCACCGCAGCCTCGACCTGCTGGGCTCCGGCGATCCTTCCACCTCAGCCTTCCAAGTAGCTGGAATTTCAGGCATGCGCTACCACGCCCGACTAATTTTTTTTTTTATTTCTTGTAGAGATGAGGTCTCACCAAGTTGCCCAGGCGGGTCTCGAACCTGCGGGCTCAGGCAATCCACTCACCTCAGCCTTCCAAGGCGCGGGACTACAGGCTGAGCTACCGAGCCCGGCTCTTATTTGGATTTTTAAAGACTTAAAGGAAATTGAGAGCAGGTTAAAGTCATGGGATACTATTCCTTTAAGAGAGTTCTTAATTCTTAAATTAATCTGAACTAAAACACTTTGTAGTTTAGTCAAAGAATACACATATTTATTCCTTGTAGCCCAAATCCAGTAATTGTCTATGGAAAACATTCAATTATATTGTACTTGTCTATAGACAAATATTTTTATGCTGCTATCTCAACCCCTTCAACAAATACATTCAAGGGATTAATTACACTGCATGATCACATGAACTCTGTACTTGACCAGTCAGACAGCTCATTTCTTTGGTTATCCCCTCCACTCTTCTTTTTCTCTGAAAAAAAGTATCTCAAGTTTCTAAATACTAAGAAATACAAAAAAAGTCCATATAATGTCCACATTCTGGGTAATTTATAGAGTTTAACCATCAAACACTGAGAAATATGCATATAAAAATGCCATTATAGTGCAATCGCACATGTACTTTGGGAGGTGGAGACGAGAGGATTGTCTGAGCCCAGGGGTTCAAGACCAGCCTGTGCAACTTGGTGAGACCTTGTCTCTACAATAAATAAAAAATTTAGCCAAGCATGGTGACATGCAACTGTAGTTCCAGTTACTTGAAGACTGAGGTGGAAAGATTGCCTGAGCCCAGTTGGTCAAGGCTGTGGTGGTAGGCAGTGGGCATGAGGACCGTTTGAGACTAGGACTTCAAGACCTGTCTTTACAACAACAAACAAGCAAGCAAGCAAACAAACAAACAAAAATGTAAAAGATAAAAGACTGAGAGGCCAGGCTCGGTGGCTCAGCCTGTAATCCCAGCACTTTGGAAGGTTGAGGTGAGTGGATTGCCTGAGCCCGTGAGTTCGAGACAAGTCCAGGCAGCTTGGCAGAGCTTGTCTCTACCATAAAATAAAAAATAGCCGGGCGTGGTAGCACACGTCTGTAGTTCCAGCTACTCGGAAGGCTGAGGCAGAAGGACCGCTGGAGCTCAGAAGGTCGACACTGGGGTGGTCATGAATGTGCGTGCCACTGCACCCCAGCCTGGGTGAAGGAATAAGACTTCAACTCAAAAAACCAAAACAAAACAAAACAAAAACCTGTGAGCATGCCACTGCACTTCAGCCTGGGTGACAGAGTGAGACTTCGACTCAAAAAATTTTAAAAATACCATTATAAGTATCTTGATTATTTAATACTACTTAATAAATTATATTCAGAATATAATAAAAGCCAGACACTGTGGTAGGTACTAGTTACACATTTAATCTACTTTTCATAACCATCCTTGGAATTATTCCATTTTAGAGATCGCTCCCTCTAGATAATGTGTTATTCTCTTCATTCATCTATAACAAGGCTTGACAAACTTTTTCCGTAAAGGGCCAGACAGTAAACATTTCAGCTTTGTGAGACATATACGCTCTGTCTCAACTATCCAATTCTGCCTGCCCAATGCTATGGAATGCCACCACAGATAGTACATACAGGAATAAGCATGAAGACAGTTCCACAAACAAAAGGTAAAGGAATAGCTGTGACTGTGTTCCGATAAAACCTTATTCACAAAAATAGGAATAGGCAGTGGGCATGAGGACCGCTGGAGACTAGGAGTTCAAGAACCATCTTTACAACAAACAAGCAAACAAACAAAAAAATGTAAAAGATAAAAGACAGTGTGGCAAATTTGGATTAACTATAGGCGATAAATGTAACTGTAATTTCTTATAATTCAGTAAGTAGCAGCACAGATGTGAGAGAAGCATCTTCAAGCTGAAACAGAATTTGAAGGAAAACAGATGGTCTCGATTGCAGTGCAATCTCTATCGCAGACCGAGAGGTCATCAAGATTCCAGGGGCTTCCGGGTTGCAGAGCTGAACTACTTTTTTCTGAACTTCAGTCAGCATTCAACTAATTATTCTAATTTGATTGTCTAAAAAGAAGAAGAAATTGGATCTTCACTGTAAGAGTTTGAGGATCTCTTATTTCTACTCTGCAACTGGGAAGGGAGGAGAGTGGGAAGGAAAGGAAAGAAAAAGAAAGGGAAGGGAAGGAAGGGAGGGAGGGAGTATCATGGTTCACCTACATAGAAAATTTTGAGAGGAATTTTCTTGGACTCTGATTCAGGCTTACTTGAAGTCAAATTTGTTTGGGCTAGTGTTCTCCTCAGAAGACCTGCATAAAAATTAAAGGACCACCACCAAGAGTAAATGTAAACATTGAAGACTAAAGATGGATTGTGCTGACTACTTGAATTAAGGAGCAAAGGAAAAGAGGGAAATACAATAATGCCCTCTTCTTTCCTAACTTCTGTGGAAATGATAAAACCAAGTCAGATTAATTTTTCCACTAATCCCTATATGAGCTATAATTCTTAAGAAGGTCTGAGTAGACTGATACAAAGGTAAGGAGACAGCAATGCACTGATGTGTTGAGATGCCATGCCAGGATGTCTGTTTCAGAGTACTAAGTTAATTTTGTCTTTCATTCATATATTCATATATTCAAATCATTCATTCAAAAATTCTGAGTTTACTGCATTTATAAGGCTCTATACTAGCATACAGAAAATGCAGAGGTGACTGTGTTGCTGAAAAGTTGCTCTATGTAAACTAATGTAAGAATATGTAGGCTAAAAATATTTAGTACAAAGTCTGGCATATAAAAAGCAATTAACAAATGTTAGTTGCTATTATTAAAAATCAAATGGTTATTTATGCAAATATCACAATGTTCACCAGTTAAAGCTTGTGATAAATGCTTTTTAAAATACTTTATTAATATATCATTCATATACCATACAGTTCACCATTTAAACTCAATAGTTTTCGGTATGTTCAAAGAAGTGTGCAACCATCATCACAGTCAATTTTAGAACATTTCACCCCTTCAAAAAGAAATCTTTTGACTCTGGGCAATCACTCTCTTATTCCTTCATGCTTCCTGGCCCTAAAAAACCACTGATCTACTTTCTATCTCTGTAGATTTGCCTATTCTGGATATTTCACAAAAATGAAGTCTTACAATATATACCCTCTGAGTCTGGCTTCTTTTACTTATGTTTTTAGGGTTCATCATTGTTACAGCATGTATCAGTATTTCATTTGAATGCTTATTAAAGTGAAAAATTCTTTTGTAAAACAAAAAATCACCCTCTAACTTAAAAAATAAATACAAATTTCAGTTTTCATGAGGTATGTTATAACAGATGCCAGGACATAGGTCTCCCTCATAATCCAGTGTGAAGATGTTTCATTACAAAATAAAATTGTAAAAGTCCCTCAACCTAAACAACTTCTGAAAATCACTTTTTTAAATGCCCACCTATTTAGAAATAAAGACCTTAATAGGTCCATGATAACAAAAGAAGTTTAGTGAACTGATTAAGGCAACTAGATCTAGGT
This sequence comes from Tarsius wallacei, assembly GCA_963574415.1. Taxonomy (NCBI): domain Eukaryota; kingdom Metazoa; phylum Chordata; class Mammalia; order Primates; family Tarsiidae; genus Tarsius; species Tarsius wallacei. The sequence goes on from CAUYQG010103020.1 coordinate 53,037, forward strand.
ATTTTGTTTTCATTTATTACAAATCCCACTGATTTGATCTGTTTGCTTCCCTCTCCTATTGTCCTCTGCCCTGAGAAACTTAAACCTTTCATTCTTTTTCTAACTCAAGAAGACAGTTTGAAGACTAAATTAGAGAAAAACATAGCTCTGGTTTAAGACTGTACACCATAGTCACAAGTGAAATTAATATATCCCAAGAGAAAATGAGGATAAACTATAACACTGCTATTTATTTAATTCAAAGTATTTTCATTCTCACATTTAGAAGAGCCAGGCAGGCAAGGTTTCTTCATCTGTAAAGTAAAGGATTGGTTTATGTTGTCTTTAAAGTCTCTTCTGTCTCTAGGGACTATGATTTTCTATTTAATCCTCTTGAAAACAGGCACAAAGAGCTGTAGTATGACTTTCCTGAGGCTAAACAGAAGCTTGTCAACAATGGCTGGAGTTAGACACTTCACGCATCCCTGCATTCACTGGGGATATAAATCAGCCTCAGCTCACTATCTAGTAGAACAGGAAAGTTAAGTGTAGGACAACTTGACAGAATGTTTTAGACAGAGTCAAAAGAAGGTAAGGGAGTAAGAGTTAGGAACTTTGTACTTTCTTTTTTTAAGCCCTTCACATCTGTCTGCCAAATCTGATCTAAAGCAACAAGTTAGACCTCATTCACTTATATTCTTACACTAACATCTAGAAATGACATAAAATTTGTATGTTTTACATTTCTACTCTTGGCCAGGGGTAAAAATGAATCAAGGATAATTTAATCACATTTCACTTCTCATGGGACATAAGCTATACTGATTTAAAGAGAGAAAAGAAAGAACAAAAGTATTTTTTAATGCTCTTCATTATTAATCAAAATCCTCCCCTGGATCAAAAGCAATGATGAAGAGTTTGTCTGCCCTGTCTTTAGCAATAAAAGATATTTCTATAAAGTGATAATCACCAAAGGATTGATTCAGTCAGAATACTCTTTTTTTTTTTTTGAGTTGGAGTCTCACTCTGTCACCCAGACTGGAGTGCAGTAGCTGGGAGCGGCCACTGCAGCCTCGACCTGCTGGGCTCCAGCGATCCTTTTGCCTCAGCCTCCCAAAGTGCTGGGATTACAGGCTGAGCCACCAAACCCAGCCCAGTCAGAATACTCTTAACTTTCTCATGTTGTCAAGTGTGTCACAAATTCAAATTTCCTACCTTACGCTGCCTTTTTGGTGCAAAATGGAACTTTTATTTCCCATAAGTTAAGAAAGGGGAACACACTGTCCTTGGCAAGCAAACAATTGTGTCTGAGGTTGATAACTTTCTGGGGATTCCAGGAATTCTTTATTTATCTCAGATCCAATAGTTGAATAAGTTATAGTCTAATCCCACAATGGAATGCCATGCAACTTTAAAAAGTAATGAGCATAACTTCTCTATATTGCTATAGTGAGATCCCAGAATATATCATGCTAAAAAGAAACAAGTGGACTTTAACAGTATAATGCCATTAAAAAATGTTTGCATGTGTGGGATGTTTGTGTGGAGAGGCAAGGAGGGGAAGGGGGTAAATATATTTACACATTTGTTAATACTTTTTAAAAAATAGAAAGCAAAGCAAAAACAAGTTACTGACTGAGAAAAGAAATGGGGGGGACAAGGGAAGAAGCTAGACTTCACTGAATGTACCCTGTTTTATAGATGTGACTTTGAAGCCACAAAAAGATTCTACATAATTATTAAACTAAATTAAATCAAAATGAAAAAAAAGGCCCTAAATGTAAAAAGTGAAATAAAACAAATAAGCCCAATCATATCAAGATGGTAAATTAACAACACAGATAATTATTTCAAGTGACTTTAAAAAATATTCGTACCATACTTTGCACCTTAAAGACAAAAAAAATTTAAGTTTTCAGCTGTCATATTGGCACAATATAATAGCACTGAGCATGCTTCATGTTTAAAATGGTCTCTAACTCTGCACTCGGCGACATCTCCCAGATCACTTACCAGCAACTCAACTGCACTTTTTTACAAAATGGTGAAAAACGAAACACTTCATTTTAAGTAGTATGGCGTTGAAACCAATTATTTTACTTTAATTATATTTGGCTTATAATAGAATTTTGGAATTCAGGAACTTATGACCAAAAAAATAGCAATTTTATATAATTTTCTAACGCGTGGTCATGTACAAAACAGTCACCAACATGCATTGCTGGTTCATTGACACATGTTGTACAATAGTAATTTGTTTGACGTCTTCCACTGGTGTTTTTCTGCTTGAGCAGACGATGAAGTCTCGTTTTCTTCCTCCCACATTAATATTATGTAATTTACTGTCCATTATGTTGTTTGAAGATGATGTGGAAAGCTGCACTCATGATTCCTGAAAACTACTTCTCCACTAATCAATCAGAAGCTTGACAAATTTAAAATGGGTCACAGGTTTTTCATTGTTTTTGAATGGGAAACTTTAAGGAAACGTCCATTTTTGAAAAATTTGCACTGGCACAGTTTGTTGCGTATAATCACCAGCTATCTCTTTATGTCCCCTGAGAGGGGACATCCAAATGGTTTGCTAGATTTACAATGTCCCTTCAGAGGGACCATCCGAGTGTAAAGGGCTAAATATTATTTTCCACTGAAAGAAACCTGAGCTCCTTGGAGAAGCACAACCAATTCTAGGTCTGGAGAAGGAAAGATATAAGCTGAAACATCTTAGTTTCTTGGAGTTTGTGATTACATAAACACTGATAGGGTCAGGCGGAAAAGACTTATAGGCCACTTCCAAGAATAACATTATTTAGGGTTTATTATTTATCACAGAAGTATTAGTTTACTTATGAGGTATATATACTGAATATTATTTCTAGAAAGTGTCAGTTGACTGAATAAATTATCATACCTAAAAATGTTATAAATGTTCTATTTTATGCTATCTTTTTTCCTACAGATCACCTTCAACAAATATATATTAAGAATCTAGAAGTTGGAAGTAAAATGGTGAACATGAACGGTATTGTCCCTGTCCTCATGAAGATTTCAGTCTAGTGGAAAACACAGGCAATTCAAAATAGTGACAGAGTATCATGGTGGAAGGTACCATGAGGTGATAAGGGAACACAAAACCAGGGCAACTAACCTAGAACTGTTGGATCAGAAAGTCTCTTTGGAGAAATGACACCTAAGCTTTTTGTATATTTGCTTGTTTGGGGGATGCAGAGTAAGAGGAGGCAGCAAGAGGGAGACTAGAAAAAGGGAACAAGTGCAAAACAGCTAGAGCATGATACACTGAGGAATAAATAGTAATTTTGTATGGCTGGTGGGGAACAAGGGTGGGAAGGGTAAAAGACAAGGCTGAAGAAATAAGCAGAGGCAAGGTCATAAAAAATCTCCACAGGGCCAGGCACAATAGCTCACACCTGTAATCCCAGCACTCTGGGAGGCTGAGGCAGGAGAATGGCTTGAACCCAGGAGTTTGAGACCAGCTTGAGCAACTTTGTCTCTACTCCCCCAAAAAAGCCAGAATCTCTACAGATCATGATAGGGAGTTTCAACTTTATCCTGAGGGAGCCAATAAAGAATTTTCAACAGAAAAATGCCATAATTAAGTCTGTCTGCAGCATCCCAAATGGATGGAATATGGGGAATGATAATATATGCGAGGAGACCAGTTAAAAGACTGCTATAGGAATTCAGGTGCTATGTTGGAGACAGAGACACGTGTATTTGCTACTTGAGAAAAATTTAGAAAGTAGAATTAATTATCTTTATTGGTCACAGTGAGAATGCAGGGTCTGCAGATAAGAAATTAAAGATAATGGCTAGGTGTCTGCCTTAAGACACTATGTATACATAGTGGGTGGCTATAAGATAAGACACATGGGGAAAGAAGTGTGTTTGAGAAAAGAAAGAGGAGGAGGAGACGAGTAGTTCTGACCACATTAAATACTGGGCAAATGTAAAATCTCTCAGAAGAGATGTCAAGTAGACAGCTGGTTCCTTTCTTCATTTCCCACATTCAATCCATTACCAAATCCTGTCACATCCATCTTCAAAATATAGCACAATTCTGTCTACCTCTCTTCATCTCTACTGTAATCAACCTAATGCAAAGCATCACTATCTTCCCCTCTATGGTCTCCATACTGTAGTTGGAGAGATCTTTTAAAAGTAATAATTAAGCCAGGCACCATGGCTCACACCTGTACTCCTAACACTTTGGTAGGCCAAGGCAAGAGGATTGCTTTAGCCCAGAAGTTCAAGACCAGCCTAGGTTATATAGTAAGACCTCATCTCTACAAAAGAAAAAAAAAAAAAAGCTGGATGTGTTGGTGCATGTTTGTGGTCCCAGCTACTCGGGAGGCTGAGGAGGGAGGATTGAGTCCAGGAGTTTGAGGTTGCAATGACCTGTGATTTTACCACTGTACTCCAACCTGGACAACAGAGTGAGACCCTGACTAAAAAAAAACCCTATCTATCTACCTACCTACCTACCTACCTACCTATCTCAGATCCCTATTTAAACACTTTAAGGGCTTCCTACTGAATCTTATTTTTTTCATTTTAAAATTGTATTGATTGACTGATTCAGTCAGGGTCTCATTCTGTCACCCAGGCTGTGGTGCAGTGGCACAATCACAGTTCACTGCAGCCTTGACCTCCGGGGCTCAGGCAATCCTTCTGCCTTAGCCTCCTGAGTAACTGGGACTACAGGCATGCACCAGCTAATTTTTTTTATTTTTATAGAGATGAGGTCTTGCTATGTTACCTAGGCTGATCTCAAACTCTTAGGCTCAAGCAGTCCTCCCACCTCAGCTTCCCAAAGTGTTGGGATTATAGGTGTGAGCCACAGAATGCAGCCTTCCTATTTAAATGTAGAATAAAATCAAACTCCTGACCTCAGCCCAAGAAATCCCTACATGAAACACAGCCTTCTTCAACTTCATCAATCATTCCGCATCTCTCTTTTTTTTTTTTTTGAGTTGGAGTCTCACTCTGCCGCCTAGACTGGAGTGTAGTGGCACACTCACAGACACTGCAGTTTCAACCTGCTGGGCTCAGGCGATCCTTCCACCTCAGCCTTCCAAATAGTTGGATCTACAGGTGCAAGCCACCATGCCCAGCTAATTTTTTTATTTATTGTAGAGACGAGGTCGCACCCAGTTGCCCAGGCTGGTCTCGAACCCTGGGCTCAGGCAATCCTCTTGCCTCAGCCTCCCAAGGTGCTGGGATTACGGGCTTGAGCCACCGCGCCTGGTCATTCCTACTTTTTATGCCTCATCTACACTGGTCAAGTTCTCCCGTTTTTAGGGCCTTTGTACTAAGGAACTGCCCCAGTTCCCTTTATTCTCCATCCCTCCTCCCACATACACATACACAACACACATAGTCTTGCTTTTTGCCTCACATCTCATCTCAAATATCACCTCATCAGAGAGAACTTCTCTAACCATTCTCTATTACATAACCTTGATTCATTGTCTTCACAGTACTTACCAGAATCTATAAACGTATTTGTTTCCCGATAATATAAGCTCTAAGAGAATAGAAGACTTGTTTATCTTTTTCACTGTTATACTTTGTGTAGATGGTACACAGTTGATCTTCAATAAATGTTGGCTGAATGAATTAAATAAATAAGTGAATGAAATATATGGAACTGAAACTCACCTTGCAAAGAAGATCTTGGCTGGAAAGATTGATTTGGGCATCTTCTACATGTGAATGACAAATGATGCCAAGGAAAATAGGTATTACCCATCGGAGATATACAGAGAAAATAAAAGAGAGTTTAAAACAGAACCCAGAGGAAAGTGAACATTTAAAGGACAAGCAGAAGAGGGGCATTCAAAAAGGAAAAGCTGGAGAAAAAGGAGGAAGACCATAAAATTTTCCCAAAATGCTAGATGCTGTAGAAGAGTATTCTTTATTAGAAAGGCAGATTGGCATGAAGGAAAAGTGTGTGGTCAATGGAGTCAGGTATATATTCAACAAACATATTTATTTAGTGCTTGCCATATGCCAGAACTATACTAGGAGTTGGGATATCAAATTAATCAATAAAACAGGTAGAAACTATTTAATGATCGCTCAAAGAATGGTATCATCTTTTCTAAGTGTGACCTGAAGCAAGTTTTAATCCGAATCTGAATTATCACAATTGTTGGGAGGATTAAATGAGATCTTGTTCATAAAGTGCTAAGTACAATATCTGCAACCCAACAGGCACCCAATAAATCACAGCCACTACCACAAAAGCAATCTTCCCTTGACTGATGAAAAAAATAGTACAAAAAATACTAGCACACTAGAGCAGTTTAGAGTAAACTTTCTAGTGGAATAATCTGATTTGAAAATACATATCTATTGTGAGAATACTAAACTAAGCAAAGGGATGGAATTCTTTATGGGGAAACTACTGAGAGGTACCTTCTCAAGGTCTCTTCCAAGATTCCAGGTTGTTTTCAGTGAAGAGACAAAAGTATTTAAGTGACTTAAAAGTAGGTAACCAGGCCGGGCTCAGTGGCTCAGCCTGTAATCCCAGCACTTTGGGAGGCCGAGGTGAGTGGATTGCCTGAGTCCGCGGGTTCGAGACCCGCCTGGGCAACTTGGCGTGACCTCATCTCTACAATAAATCAAAAATTAGCTCGGTGTGGTAGCATGCGCCTGTAGTTCCAGCTACTTGGAAGGCTGAGGCGGAAAGATCACTGGAGCCCAGCAGGTCGAGGCTGTGGTGGCTGGGAGCATGCCACTGCACTCCAGTCTGGGCACTCCAGTCTGGGCGACGGAGTGAGACTACAACTCAAAAAAACAAACCAAAAAAAGTGGTAACCAGACTCACTTCAGTGCAAGATAATTTAGCTCTCAATCCTGAGGTATGACCCAGAGAAATATCACATGCCTGCCTTCTCCCTCAAAACACAAGATCCTTGGGCTTATCTTATTCTGGAACAAGACTTCTTGATTCTTCTAAAAGTAGACAGATTAGAAGGAAAAGTACAGTATCTTACAGTCCAATTTGCTCTCATTTTATTGTACTTTTATTTTATTAGATTATATCCTCTGGTTATCCCCAGCAAAGTTAAGAGGTTTGCCTATTTTAAAATACAGAACAGAAGCAATCTGAGTTCAGTGTTTCTTCAGAAACATTAAGCAAAAGAAAAATGCCAGATTATTTCTCACAGAAATATTCCAACAGAAAACATGAGGGTGAAATACCACCAATCAATGGAAGCCCTTATCTTGCATGCCATGCAATCCAACCCCCAGTCAAAATGCCTCCTTCCTACCAACACACACTGCTTTCTATTGATTTCCCTCTGTTTTGGTTGTTGCCTGAACTCTAGCAACCAAGACTTGCCAAGGATATCTTTCGGCAAAAGAAAAATTATTTTCCTTGCTCTTCTCTTTTGTTTCGAACAGACAGCTAGTTCTTTTGTCAAGACCATGTGGGCAGTAGGGTTAAAGGCCTTCTGCCAGTCATACATGCTTAGCAAGCAAAATATAAACAAGACATATTCTAATCTGAAGTGTTCTAAAAACAAACTACAGCATTTAGGATTCTAAACATTCTCAGGTGGTCTATTTACTAGAGTATATTAATAGACTAGAGTCTGCTATAAAAACTAACCAATTTAACATTAAGGCTAAAAGAACATGAAATTAGAAGGTAAGAGACAGGAATTCTAATTATGATTTTAACACTATGCAATTGCGCTTTGTGCCTGTTTTGTCATTGATGAAATAAGTTAATAATAATTTTCCTTTTTCTGCCTTCAGCATAGGTTGAATTTCATACTCTCTATAGTATAGCACACTTGCAAAAAGTACATTATTTTTTCAAAATAATATACTCCTTTTAAAAGAGGCTTTCCTCCTTTGAGGAAACTCAAAGTTTGAGGATGAGTAACCAAACTCCACTCTAAAAGAATGTTTGTTCTTGGTGTTTTTTCTTCTGAGAATCCACCATCAAACAACTCTATCTAGATCAAGCAATTCATTCAGAATTCAGTGACATAAGGTAGAAATACAACATTTTCCATCATAATACAGTATATAGACACTTCCTAGCAACAGCAAATCAACTAAGAGTGGTCATGAGCTCTCAGAAATGAGTTGGTAGTAGAAATTAAATACCAAGATGGAATTTCCAGCTTATACTTCCTTGTTGGGTTTTACTTCTAGACATCATATATATAATTAAAGATAATTAAAGATAATTAAAAGATCTCTTATATTTTGATACTTTATTTTCTACATAGGCTGAAGCCAAGGTAATCTTTTAAGATCATGTTTTCCAACAATAGCTAAAATAATAAAACAATCTTCTGGGTCCTAAGCAACCTTAAATTATCTCTCTTTCACTAGATGCCATTCTTATCATCTGTATTCACAATTTCATTTAACATTCTCTCTTCAGTATATCATCACATTTTAAAGATGTAAATGAGCATATGTGGTATACTTAACTTACATGGTAGTTGGTCCTTTGATATCACGATAAATGTCCTCTAAGTGGTAATTGGGTAATTAAAAGTTATAAAAAGAAGGCTGGGTATGGTGGCTCATGCCTGTAATTCCAGCACTTTGGGATGCTGAGGCAGGAGGATTGCTTGAGACCAGGAGTTCAAGACTAGTCTAGAAAACATAGAAAACCTCGTCTTTACAAAAATAATTAAAAAGCTAGCTGGTCATAGTGGCAAGTGCCTGTAGTCCCAGCAACTCAGGAGGCTGAGGTGGCAGGATTGCCTGAGCCTAGAAGGTTGAGGTATGGTGAGCTGTGATCATGTCACTGCACTCCAGTCTGGGCAACAGAGTGAGACACTGACTCAAAAAATTGTTATAAAAAGAACATACTCAGAGTCTTCATGCTAAAGATTTGCCTTTTTGAAGTGTTTTTAGACCTTAGCAGATGAAGAAGCCTCAAGAAAAAGAAATATTATGAAGTCATATCTTTCCAAGTAAAATGCCAATCATATCAACAATCTATATCTTAGACAAAAACAATGTGCATAAAACACTTTTTTCAGCATATAAGAATAGGTTTGCTCACTGAATAGTTTCAATAGATCTAAAGACTATTTCTGGCTCCATAATTGATATATCCTACAATTCTGAGTTAATTACTTCATCTTATACTGCAGCAGTATAAGAGGCAGATAATACCACTTTGTCACTTTTATTCCTTGAGGTCATGCCAGAAAAGTTTATTCAATGATATTTCTGGTACTGAAAAAACTTTGATTTTACTTTGCTGTCTCTTCCAATTGCAACCCACCCCAATTTCCTTCTTTCATTGTCAAAATTCTCAAAGAAGCTGCCCACATTAACTTCATTTCTCCCATATTTCATTTTCTTATTACTCTGTTACCTAGTGTCCATCTACTGAAATATTTCTCACTCATATCTTATTGCTTTGCTAACATAATGGGAAAAGCAGTAAACTGAAAAGGTCAGCAGTGAATCTAGGTTCAAGTCCTCAATTTGATAATTATGAGCTGTGTATATTTAAGATATCATTTCACAGATTTGAGTATCACTTTCCTCATTTGTAAAATTAACAGATTAGATGGTGGTCTCTAGGGTTTCTTTCTCTGCTGAACGTAGTTATAGTTGTATGACTAAATTCAATCAGTCTTCATTTCTAATTTCTCTTTGGCATTTGACACTAATCACCACCTTCATCTCTCTGTTATTTGCTCAAAGCCCATCCACTCATGATTTCAACTATTATCTCTAAGTTAATATCACTATTACCTAACCCCAAATTTTCTACTTCCAAATACAAAATCTCTCTACTTGACCAATCTAACCTTTATCAAAGACATAATATACCCAAACTTGAAACCAATCGAATAAGTCACGCTTCAGCTTGCCCTAAATCTCCTATTTCCTTAATAGTTGGATTTTTTCATTACCCAGAGACTTGGCTTAAAATGAAATTCTTCTTTAAGTCTCCCTTCTTTCCTTCCTACATCTTAGTTTCATTAAATTCTGTTGAACCTTCCTTCTAAATAACTGGTATCGTTCCTTTTTACATTGTATCATTCATGGATGGTTTGCTCTAAAAACTGACTACTTGTCCTCTTAAATCTAGTCTGTTCACTTTCCAAAACATCCAATATTCCCTTGCACTGTCCAGTATGACAGCCAGTAACTACAGGTGGTTATTTAAATTACAATTAAGGAAAATTAAAATTTAAGTTCCTTCATCACACAAGTTGCATATCAAGTGCTCAACAATCACATGTGGCTAGTGGCTATTACAATGGTCAGCACAGATACAAATAGAATCTCATTCTGTATTGAAGTTCTCTTAGAAGGCTCTGTAATTGTAGACAAAACCTCCTAGTACACTAATTATGCAATGGATTTTCTTCTATTAAAGAACATGGGCTGGTTTTCTAACATTTATCTAAATGAGTCCAAAATCTTTATCCTGGCATCCAAATTCCTCAGACTTGGATCCGCCAAACATCTTCATTCATTTTCTTTGCCAGCACATACTCTTGTTGAAGCTATTTTCACTGATCATGTAGCACTATGCTTTCATTACTACATTAATTCATTCATTTGGTAAGTAAACTATGTATGAGACATGTTTAGGTTCTTCAAGAATAAGACAGACAATAATGTTTGGAGTGATACTTTTTAATCTTTGTTTCCTCTTCTATCATTGACTATCTGCCTATTTACATTTCAAACCCAACCTCTTTCAAGCTCTTCTAGTTTACCTTCCCCTCTTTGAGCTCTCAGAGCACTTTTATAAAGCCCACATTTGGACACAATTAAATAGAACTTAGTTTTGTCTTCTTTCTTTTTATTTTATTTTATTTTATTTTAAAGATGTGGGGTACAATTAAATATTAAGTATACAAGTAGTCATCGTACAAGTAAAGTTTGAGCCTCCCTTTGGTCCCCACTTCACCTTGTTTGAGATCAGGTAACCTTATTGATGTGTGTCCCCCCTCAATTTTGCCTTCTTTCATGCTTTGATTCCCAATTAAAATTTAAGCTATTTAAGGAAATTGGCAAGGAACAGCTAAAGGGCCACTGTGGCTAGAGTAGAATGAATAAAAGGAAAATAGAATATGATGTCAGAGGGTTAATGGAGAGAAAGACTGTGGGGTCCTAAAGACCATGCAAGAGTGAATGAGAAAAGAAGACACTGGAAGATTGTGATCACAGGAATAACATCATTTGGCTAAAGTTTTATTACCATCATTTTGGCTCTCGTGGGGGTTAAGGATCAACCCTAGTAGAGCATGAATAAATGCTGGAAGACTCATTAGGAGGTTAATACGATAATACAGGAGAAAAGAGATAAAAGAAGAGATGCGATGATGGCACTGAAAGTAGTAAGAAACAGGCAAATTTTAAACTTATTTAAAAAGTGGAGCCAAAAGGATTTGCTGATATACTGAGAATAAGAAAGAGGCATCATAGATGACTCAAAGACAGTGGACCTAAAGGACGGAGGTGCCATTAAATGAAATAGGGTCAAGCCAGAAAAGAGAAAGGCTACCAAAAGCTTACTTTTGGACATATTGAGTTTTAAATGTCTGTTAGACATCCTAACACAGATGTTAAATAGGCAGCTGAATAAACAGGTCTAGACTGCAAAGGAAAGATCAAGACTGGAAACATATAGGTGGTATTTAATACCATAATACTGGATAAAATCACTAAGAAAGCTGTAAACTGGACTGAGCCTAGGCAATAGCAATATTAATTAAAAGACCAAGATAAGCCGGGCTCGGTGGCTCAGCCTGTAATCCCGCGCCTTGGAAGGCTGAGGTGAATGGATTGCCTGAGCCCGCGGGTTCGTGACCCGCCTGGGCAACTTGGCGAGACCTCATCTCTACAATAAATCAAAAAATTAACCGGGCGTGGTAGTGTGCGCCTGTAGTTAGTTCCAGCTATTTGGAAGGCTGAGGCGGAAGGATCACCGGAGCCCAGCAGGTCGAGGCTGTGGTGGCCGGGAGCGGCCACTGCACTCCAGTCTGGGTGACATATTGACACACCAACTAAAAAAAAAAAAAAAAAAAAAAAAACCAAGATAATGATGAGGAACCAGGAAAGGAGACTGAGATTGATTGACTAGTGATGGTAGAAAAAATCAAAAGTAGTTAAGGGAAGAAAAGTGTTTCATTGAGGAGGGAGAGATCAACACGTCAAATGTTGCTGAAAATTAAGATAAGAACTAAGATTTGATCATTGTGACTTGGAACATACAAATACTAAAGACCTTGGCAAAAGTATATTTGGAGGAGTGACATGGATGAAATTATCAACAACAACAACACAGCCAAAGTGATGTTAATATATGTATTTTATAGTCTTCAAACCTATAGAATTAGAGTGGTACTGATAGACATAACAGTCTTCCTAACTGCTTACTCTAATTTTGACGCTTATGAGGAACCATATTTACTGGAGTAGAAGTGGGTAGAAGAAAGGTGGGGGGCAAGGGAGATCTCCTTGGAATGTGGGTCATTATCCTTTTCTGGACCTTGTTGGGTCGTTGCCAAGTACCATTTGACTGCCATAAGAACTGTGGTATGTTATTTCCTTTTTTGTTTTATTTGGGTATAGACACACAAAATATTTGAAAGCTAGAGGTAGAAAAATCTTCCATTTATCAGCAAAAGTACTATTCCTGACAACTTTAATGGCAGAAGATGAAAGGCTGCTGAAGTACTCAGGTAATTCAGAAACCAGAATGGGACTTTCATACAGATTGCATCCCTTAAAGCTATTTTAGGCCAGGCACAGTGGCTCACACCTAGATTCCCAGACCTGTGGGAGGCCAAGATAGGAGAATTGCTTGAGACCGGGAGTTTGAGACCTGCCTAGGCAATATAGTGAGACCTTGTCTCTACAAACAAATTTTAAAAATTAGCCTAGCATGGTGGCATGCATCTGTAGTCCCAGCTACTCAGGAGGCTGAGGCGGAAGGAATGCCTGAGCCCAGGAGGTCAAGGTCGTGGTGAGCTGTGATAGTGCCTCTGCACTCCAGCCTGGGTGACAGAGTGAAACCCCAACTCAAAAAAGAAATTTTATTTTATAGTAGTCTTTTGCCTTAATTTGAAAAATATGCAAGGTAGCTCTTGAAGCTACAAACTTAAATTCAAAACTTTACAAAGCCAAACAGAAATGTGTGTGTGTATGTGTATCTGCATGTGTGTTTAGAGACAGGGTCTTGCTCTGTCACCCAGGATGGAGTACAGTGGTTCTATCACAGCTCACTGTAATCTTGAACTCCTGGTCTCAAGCAATCCTCCTGCCTCAGCCTCCCAAAGTGCCGAGATTACAGGCATGAGCCACTATGCCCAACCCACAAATGTGTTTCTATATAATAGTTGGATTAGTTATGTCAGACTCAATGACAGCTCAAGTATTGTGTTACTACTTTCTCTTTAAGATGGATGACGTATGATGCCTTTTTCCCGGTTTAGCTAGATTCTGAAAAATGGCAGACCCCTATTACTATCTATATTATCTAAATACTTAACTATACTTGCTCACTGAATTCATAGAAAGGAAATTTCATTAGGAAGTTTCTAAGTAGTGATGTTTATATAGGAGTCTAAATGACAAAATCCAGAGTTAAAATTTTCTAAATCTCAAGATTCTAGGAACATTGTGGTTACAACACAGAAGACTTTCCAATAGTCAGTATAGCTCTGACATTTATTTCTGTGATCTTTTTTTCTCATGATTTACCCCTTATTAAAGAAAGATTATCACTCCATGACAACCCAGAGGTTTAATCATAAGGTAAGGGAACTCTATTTTCCAATAAGCATCAAAACAGAAAAAATGACTAGGAGTTGCTTTCATGGCCTGTTTAAAAGTATCTGATAGTGGGTAACCACATGAGGTCACCTCCCACTGTGGGAGTTTTTCTGTCCTCTCAATAAATCCTTTAAAAAAAAAACCAAAACTAGCCGGGCTCGGTGGCTCAGCCTGTAATCCCGCGCCTTGGGAGGCTGAGGTGAGTGGATTGCCTGAGCCCACGGGTTCAAGACCCGCCTGGGCAACTTGGCGAGACCTCATCTCTACAATAAATAAAAAACTAGCCGGGCGTGGTAGCGCGCGCCTATAGTTCCAGCTACTTGGAAGGCTGAGGCGGAAGGATCGCCGGAGCCCAGCAGGTCGAGGCTGTGGTGGCCGGGAGCGGCCACTGCACTCCAGTCTGGGTGACAGAGTGAGACTCCAACTCAAAAAAAAAAAAAACAAAAAAAACAAAAAACAAAAAAAAAAAAGAAAAACAGTTTAAATTACGGTACAACCTTTGATGACACAATATGAAATCACTAAAGAATGCTCACTGACATGGATTTTGACCATGTTAAATAAAAAACAAAGAAGCCCGACAAAGTATAAAAGAATATGATCACGATGTTGCTTGAAACAGAAAAAGTAATGTTTACACACGCATATAAAAAGGATACAAAAAAATAACCCAAAATGTTAGCATTCAGTTGTGGTGGTATTAAAGGTGACAATTTTATCTCTGCTTTCTGTATTTTTAAAAGTTTATGCAAAAACACATACTGCTTTTGTCACTTTAATGCTACTTTAAAAGCATTCCATAGGCTAAATTAACATGTACAGATACAATGTAGTGCAGGTTACTACATTATTTAGGAATGAAAAATGAGATACCATAGAGGAATGAATAAACAAATTATGACATATTCACATGATAGACCATTATGCAACCATTAAAAATAATAAATCTACAAAGTGGTTTAATGCAAGGAAATGACCAAAATAATGTACAGTACAATTTTAATGAAAGTATCAATAGAAAAAAGGCAAAAAAATATCAAAATGTTTTTGTTTGGGAGGACCATGAATAATTTTTCTCTTTATAACCTTAAAATTGCCTACAATCACAAAAACTCTGTTTGAGGCATAACTGGAAATACATCTAAAACCTCAAATTGTTAACACTGGTGACTTAGAGGAAGAACAGGACTTTGGGTTACTCTATAGTGTTTTATCCATATTTATGCGATTTCAAAGATAAAAATACTGGCAAAGTGCAGTGACTCATGCCTGTAATCCCAGCACCATGGAAGGCTGAGGTGGGAGCATCACCTGAGCCCAGGAGTTCAGGACCAGTCTGGGCAACATAGCAAGAGCCTGTCTCTATTTTTTTAAAAATTGTATTTAGATAAAAAATATTTAAAACAAAAAGTGTTTCATTTGAAAGCCATTACTCTCTCCATTTTTCTCCTTGGACTTGTGTTTTCTAATAATGCACATTTGTGTCTGCAATGTGGAAGCCTGCGTGAGTGTGCAAGAAATCTTCCTGAACAGGGAGGGAGGGTTAGGTGATTTAAGGATAAATAAGTAAGCCGGGCTCGGAAGCTCAGCCTGTATTCCCAGCACTTTGGGAGGCTGAGGTGAGTGGATTGCTTGAGCCCACAGGTTCGAGACCCAACCCGGCAACTTGGCGAGACCTCATCTCTACAATAAATCAAAAATTAGCTGGGTGTGGTAGTGTGTGCCGTAGTTCTGGCTACTTGGAAGGCTGAGGAGGAAGGATCACTGGGGCCCTGCACGTCGAGGCTGCGGTGGCCAGGAGTGTGCCACTGCACTCGTCTGAGCGACGGAGTGAGACTCCAACTCAAAGTAAAAAAAGGATCAATAAGTAGGAGTGCAACACAGGATCATCAGCCCCTAGCACGTGACTTTTTTTTCTGGGCAGAGCTCTACAGGCCATGCTGAGGCTTCAATAAATTATCCACACATAACGATTGTGTGGGGTGTTGGGGATGTAGGAAAGGAGCCCTCCTTGAGTTTTCCTCTCTTCTCACTCTAGTAGGAGGCTGGTCACTCATCCCACCTCCCTCCAACTGCAAGGAGGTGGGACCAGGCGCTTGGCCCTGCAGGACATGATGTATGCTTCCAAAGCAGCAGACTGGTCGAGAGCCTTACTACATTTCTTTGCCACCCAGAAGTTCCTAATTCTCAAAGATAAAAGTACTGGGGAAGGAAAATATTATAAAGAGGAGGGTATATATAAAGAGGGAAGAGACTGTGAAAAAAAGGAGAAAGGGGCCAAAGAGAAATAGGGATGGATGGGGCAGGGACACCAAGGGGAGGTGGCCAGGGGACAAGGAGATGAGCGCAAACAAGAACAAAGAAAGGAAGCACAGACAGAGGAGGACGTTCTCGGCACAGAACTAATCCTCCTCTATCCTTTATTTATTCTCAAAAAATAATAAAGTGTGCCTTGCTTGATGGCCACTCAACAGCAAAGTGAACTGGCAGGAAGGTGAGTGGAGTCCATGAAAACAGTTGCCAAAGCAGGGGCCAGGAAGAAGCACAGAAGGCAGGCAAACACACATAGACTATCCTCTGTGTGCACTGCAACAAAGGAACCACTAGTAATCTCAAAGCACAGCACGTCAGCGAGTCTGGCTTACAGACATTCCAACGTCCATTACTTTTTTTGAGCTGGAGGTCTCACTCAGCTGCATGATCACAGCTCACTGTAGCCTCAACCTGCTGGGCTCAGGCAATCTTACTGCCTCTGTCTCCGGAGTAGCTGGGACTACAGATGTGCACCACTGTGCCCAGCTAATTTTTAAAAATTTTCTGTAGAGATGAGGTCTCGCTACGTAGCACAGGCTTTAAAGTCTTTTTTTCATTTCTGACCACGTTCTGTGTACTAATCAAATAATCAAATTCATTTCCTAAATATTTAGCATCAGGATTTATGCAACAAGCTTTCAAATGTGTGCTGCTGAGCCACTGACAAAAGGAAAACAAACCGCCTTCCTTCCACGAAGAAGCCACTAACCAGTTTTTATGCCTAGAATGCAGACCATTACCATTCTGCATCCTAACAAAAACCTTTCCCATCAAAACAAGTACTAGCCAGGAAGACCAAAATGCTTACCAGGGAAGTAATTATCTGTTAGACTCTAGGTTACTGAGGAAGGCAGGGACTTCCATGTCAATTTCTAAACAATCAGTAAGAGGCCTTTAATGTGCCAAGGTGCCTGTTAGGGTCATTATTTCAGAAACTAAAAGCTGGGCTGGCCTTTTCTGATTAAGAAAGCACACACACACACTTGTTTTCACTCTGACTGCTAACAACTCCAGCCCATGCACAGTGCATGCTTCCTTGGGGATACCTCTTGGACACACTCTGGTAGGACCAGGCCTACAGGGGCATCCTGTTGCCTTCAATGCTGAACTTGACAGCACGATGCACTTTGCTGAGTCGTTTCTGTTCTGCAAATCGTCTCTTATGCTTTTCCAATCGGCTTAGGCCCTTTTTAAGAATACCAGGCTAGAAAGAGTAGTTTGATTAGAGAATAAAAAAAGATTACTGAGCAACACTCAGTAGTGTTTACAATGATGTCAGAGGAAGTGTCTGTCCTAAGATATTTCACAACAGAATCGCTTCAACAGTTGAAGAGAAAAAGAGTGGTAGACTTCCAGAAGCAGGTAAAGTTCTTTCTCCTGATTCTAAAAAACAAACAAACAAAAAAACTACTCTAGGCTTTAAGATTCACTTGAAGTAAAGGGGATTAATAAGAAGAAACTTCTTTACTTGATAATGTTGCTGTAAATATGAAAAAAAGCTCATCAGCAGTTAACTTTAACCAAGGGTAAGCAATACTTTTCCTGTTTCTGACTACTCGATTTGTAACTTGGCTAGACAAAAGATCAGAAAACAGACCTCTGTGAATCAGATAAACCGCAGGAGCAATGAGTTATTAAACACGAAGTGGAAAATAAAACAGAATCTGCATCTGATCCACCTTGCTGTTCCTCTGAGTGCTTACCCTGGATGACTCCATTTCCACATTCCACTTGGGCCTGACAACATAGTCCTTGTTTGAGGGCATCGGCACCCTAGCCCGGGCACAGAATCCAGGATCTCCAGGTCTAAGAGCCCTGAGAAAGGGAAGAGAAACATGCTGCTTATGTAGCCAGCTGCAGGGGGGCCCAAGGGCCATTTCAGACCCTTCTTCTAGAATCCTCTCCATTCAGCTGCAATGATTCAATGCCCCTCAGGGCCGCCTAATGCACCCCCCTGACAGCTCCCTTAGCTGGCCTTGTCATCACCCTCATTACTGTATGAATTCTTTGCTCCCCTTCCAAAGCCAACTTCCTCTGCATTTGCATGAATCCTTTTTGCCTTTCCTCAACCTCAGATACAACCACACCCCTCTCCCTTCCAAGGCTGGTCCCTCCAGCAGGATTGGGAATCCTCATTTCTCTGGTTCAATGGACTCACTCACAAGTTTACTTGTGAGATGAAAAGTCAGGTAGTCAAAATGACCCCCTAAAACTGAGTATACTCATAAAATAGTTCACATGATTTTGCATATGGAACTCATATAGTAATTTATTTTTGTAAAAAATCTTGTAGAAATAATTACAGAATCACATGATATCACACAGAATTAAACAGAGGGAGATCCAATGTCTCTCCCAATGGTAACAATTTGCAAAACCAGAGTATAACGTAACAACCAGAATACTGATGTTGATACAATCCACTGATCTTTCATTTACAGATTTATTTTTATTTTTTTATAGAGATGAGATTGTGTGCTATGTTGCCCAAGCTGGTCTCAAACTCCTGGTTTCAAGCAATCCTCCTGCCTTGGTCTCCCAAAGTACTGAGACTACAGGCATGAGACACTGTGCCCAGCCCAATTCTCTGATCTTATTTACATTTCTGCAGTTTTACTTGCACTCATTTGTGTGTATTTAGTTCTATGTAAATTAGAGGGCAACCATGCTGGACTAAAATAAGATTACCATCTTTGAAGTAAAGTCTATCTGTAGATGTCTGGGCGTTCAAACTACTCAACTTTAGGTAACTGCCTCTAGTGGTAAAAGGGGAATGGGTGCATGTGTGTGTCTACTGGGGGTGGGCAGGGAACAGCAAAACATTCTCAATTGTTTCTATTCCCTTCTTGAATGCACCCTGTGGTTTTCTTTCTTAGCAGCAAAGCAGTAACCACTTAGTGTACTCCATCTGTAACATTAAGCTTCTACAACCCTCATATATGTGTGAGCAGATTGTCTTGACAAATAAAATTCCCTATTACTTTTATTTCCTCCTGAAGCCAGTGTCTCATCATCAACTTATCTGCAAACTACATTGATCCCTCTCACTCGTTCTTGTTCTCCTCTTGCCATCTGGGTGGTGCCTGACTGCCAACTCACTTGCAAAAGCCTCTGCAGCACCTGCCACTGTCCTACGCCTTCACCACTGTCCCCTCTGGTGCAGCCTCATTGTCCTCTAGATTCAGCCTAGGACCACAGTCACTCACACATCTTCACTGGCTATTCTCCTTTTCAGTTGTTCTTCATTTTATGTCTTACTCTATGCCCTCCTGAATCAGCAATCTTTTCTATGGAGAAAACCATCAAATCCATGTCTCTTTATTTATCTAGTTTTTTGAGTCGGGGTCTCACTCTGTCACCCAGGCTGGAGTGCAGTGGCACCATCAAGATTCACCACAGCCTTGACTTCCTGGGCTCAGGAGGTCCTTCCATCTCAGCCTCCCGAGTAGCTGGGACTACCGGCCTATGTCACCATGCCTGGCTAATTTTTTTTATTTTTTATTTTGTAAAGACTAGGTCTTGCTTAGTTGCCTAGGTTGGTCTCGAACTCTGGGGATCAAGCAATCTTCCCACCTCAGCCTCCCAAAGTGCTGAGATTAAAAGCATAAGCCACCGCACCCGGCCCAAAGAGCTCTCTCTAAATACCGAGTTCCAGGCCTATGATATCTAGAGGAATGTATCATTAGGCATTTCACATGTAATATGCTCAAAACAGAACTAACATAAGCCCACAAATCTACTCCTCCCTCCACTTTAGCGAGTGGTTATCCCACTGTCTCAGGACTTAGGTTTAAAGTCTTCAAAGCCAGCCAACTTCTCCCCCACTAAGTCACGACGGCTGGGAGTACTGCCTGTGTAACGTCTTCTCATCTTTTGCTACCTCATGGCTATCACCATTTAGCTGTGTCACTGCCTCTGTCCTACTGCCTTCCTACACAACACCGCCAGTGTCCTCTTCTCAAATCAAATTTGATGGCTTCACACATCCAGGCTCAAAAACTTCCTATGGAATCACAGAGAGTGAAAATGCCTCATTTTGATTCAAAGCCTTCGCTGACAAATTGACCCCATTATTTCCTATATTGTATTTCAAATACCGTAAGAGCTACTTTGACAGTCCCCAATTAACTTGTCCTCCCAATCTTACCCTCCCTCGCCTTAGGCACCACACTACTGCCCAACTCCTTCAATCTGCTTCTCCTTCCGAAAACAGGCCTTGCACACTGACCCCATAGCTCTGTCTAAGCACTCCCTTTACCTATCACCCCTCTTGATTTAATACTTTTTGAGGGCATGGGATATTTCTTTTTTTTAAAGCAGGATTTATTGAGAGGACAGAAAAGCTCCCACAGTGGGAGCGGACCCCAAAGATGTGCCTACATGGAATATTTCCAATTCTCTTATGTATTCGCATAGCTTAACATGGAGTCTAGCACTTAGCGAGGAGGAACAAATTCTTTACTGGATGAACTATTTTCTCATTTTGCCTTATATATCAGAGTATCCAAAAAATGCTTTGTAGATATTCAAAAAATGTTAAACTGAAAATCACACCCCACCAATGTGACCATAACATTTCATTTGCTATTTTTCTTAAAACAAAGCAGCAAACATAAATTCTCTATTTAATCTAAGAAGAAAAATTAACACCAAAAAACTTACTTCTCCTCTCCTGTCAATACCTTTTCCAGGTCTCTTCGGGGTGTCTGACCACCAGTGCTGCAAAAGAAGTAAACAAGGACATACTAGGAATGTTAGAACCTTATAACCAAGCAAAAGAGCAAATTAAAATATCAAACTTAGATTGTAACTAGTTTCTTTACACTGGATCAGGAAAAGTAACGCCTAATCTTTAAAAAGGACAACTCATTTAGGTACTCATTTATGAAACAGGCTTCAGTGCGGGTGAGCTGTAACTGCCATTATCTATAACTAATGCTTCTGCCCTCCTGGATGCAACTATACCCAATGTATTGATACAAATCACACCACTATAAATTTTTTCCTTCTAGGAATGTGGAAATGGGACCACGGAGGTTGTTTTCTGCAAGTGGCTGGAACAGCACAAGCAATCAGAACTGCGAGAGGCCATAGTTCATGAAATTGACCCTGAAAGGTCTAGGTACAGGGAGAGCCTTTACCATACACTGTCACATTTAAGCTAAAAGGGTATCACAAGCTACACAGACATATCAAGCAGAGGAAAGGAAATCCCATCACCTTGCAGGTCCCCTATCTTATTTGCAAAACAAAACTGAGTTACAGTTAGCAGTAACACTCACTCCACTTACTCATACCTGTTCCCTCATACCTGTTCATTCTTCGTCGCTGAGGCATTTGCTCCAGATCTCTCTGCTCCCTTTCTTCTCTTGTCATTCCTTTGTAGTTTGAGGTAAGACCAAATATAGGCCGAGACCATTCATCTGCACCAAGAAAAAATCAGTTATTCAGTTACAGGACAGCATTTCTTTTACCATTCTGTCTAACAGTCATAACCATGTGTGATGGGACAGTCTCGGCATTTAGAGTATTCTTTCCTTAAAGATTCCAATATTTCAGGATCATTTGTAGGGTAAACACAGCATAATACCAGTATCATAACTAACTCTGGCTGATTCAGAAAATTTAAAAGGATAAGTTAAAGCAGTAATCATCACGGAGATTAAGAAGTAGTAACACATGACCCACTCTGATAGTCACCAATTAGCCTAGCTAGGCTGATGTTTCATAAAAACAGGCTAATTTCTTTTATTTTACATTAAAAAAAAATTTATTTTGAAGGCAGCCTAATTTCTAAGTTAGCTGAAAATAGAAAATCTTGAAATCTTTCTATTTTCTTATCCTAACCAAAAACTAGCTCCTTTTTTACCTGACAAATCAGTCTAATCTTTAAAAATAACATTTTAATAGTGCAGGTATAGAGTTTGCACTTCATTAAGTATAACGCTAAGATAATCACAAAATAAAGTACTACATGCTCACTGTTTAGCCAACATCCAGAGGTGCCAAGTGATGTTTCTGCTCTGAGACACAGTGTAGCTTTTTTCATTTTATTAATTATTATTATTATTATTGAGTTGAAATCTCACTATGTCACCCAGGCTGGAGTACAGTGGCACAATCACAGCTTACCACAGGCGCCAACTCCTGGGTTCAAACAATCCCTCCGCCTCAGACTCCCAAGTAGCTAGGACTACAGGCGTGCACCACGCCTAGCTAATTCTTAAAATTTTTTGTAGAAATGAGGTCTCACTATGTTGTCGTTGCCAAACTCTGGGCTCAAGCAATCTTCCCACCCATGGGTCACTGCACCTGGCCTAATGTAGTTTACTGCTGCATTATGAAACAAGAAAGGATCTTTATAGACAGAACATAGGTGTTGTCACACAAAGAAGAAAACATAGATTATTAGGGGGTCTACTTTATCTATCTTTTAAAACCACCCCACTGACTCCACCCCTGGATTCAGAATCACTATTGTAGTAAGTCATGGATACCAGTGGGAATATTCGTCTCCTCTCAGTCTAAAGCAAGAGCAAAACAAAACAAAACAAAACCCCAAAGCTCTGATAATCTTAAAAATTTAATAGAAAAATAATTACTGTATTCAACTGTAGAAGTAGTTACTTTTTCAATCTAGCCCTGAAGTTTTAAAATTTCCTTTCCAACATGAAAAAACAGGAAGAGTTAAGGTGAAAAACAAAAACAAACAAGGATTGCAATTTAAAACTGAAGGATTTTATAAACAATATGGTATCTGGTTAGAGGGATTTCAGTTAGACTCCTCTGCATTTGTCTGGCATCATTACATTAGAACATGCAAAATGGTTTTTGGAGACCATTATGCAAACAGCAGTAGCAGCAGCGGCTAATATTTCTTGAGTGCTTATTATATGTTAGGCACAGTACTTTGTACATACCCTCCCATTTACTGTTTAAAAGAACCCAAAGAAACAATTATCTCAGTTTTACAGAGGAGAAGGCCAAGGCTTAGAGTTTAAATCACCAGTTAAGGACATGCAGTAAGGAAGGGGGCAGATCTACAATCTGAAGCCAGATATGACCAGCTCCAGGGATGCATTATAACTTTTCTCTGTGCGCTTGATCCATGACTAGGAAATGCTCGCTTTTACTTGCTGTGTTTAATATTGGATCACATACTTAAGTATGCTGAGAAGCAGTTTAAGCCTAAGAGAAAAAGTTGGTACCTACAAAGAAGCTATTAAAAAATTTTTGATTCCACTTTACTGACTCATTTAAAACAAACATGGGTACATGTCTTGCTCTATACAGAAATAAGCACAACAAACAAAAAGCAAAATTTACATACTGATTAATTTCCCTGCCATGTCTTTGTTGGACCTTGACTCCTTGGGGTGCTTATAGAGATACATCACTGCTCGTCCAATCCCACTATGCTTCAGGGTCTCCTGGCTCACACTAGGTAGCTGGGGAACATAAACACACAGACACACATTAATCACTCAGAAGCTGGGAGTTGTGCTAATCTACTCTAGAGGACCTTCAAGACCTGGATCATTCACAATAGAATAAAAAACTCCATTTTCAAGATCTACAGACATAGAACACAAAGAGACTTTGTGTTCATACCACAAGATAAGAGTTCAGTATTACCACTGAGTTGAAATGAAACCTAACAATGTGAAAAAGTGTGACTAAGCCAACTCAGAAGTTAGCAGTTTAATACAGGAGTCAGCACAGACTTCAGAATCCAACAGACTTAAGACTGAACCCAAGCACAGTCGTCTTCTAGCTATGTGACCGTGGACAAGTCATTTAACATCTCTGAACCTTAACTTCCTCATCTGTAAAATAAAGACAATATACCTATCTTACAGATTTATTGCAAGGAATAGGTGAACTAATACACATATAAAGCACGTAGCACAGTGCTTGGCATACAGAAGGTTCCTCAGGTATTCTTTCAGAAGTTAAGCATCTTGCCCAAGGTGTCACATTGACACAAGGTGGCCCAGCTCAAGATTCCAATGCAAGTTCACGTGACTCTGAATTTGGTGTTCTAATTCTAGTAGCTTCCCAAAACACACCCGCTACTGCCATTCTTCTCAGACTCTCAGACCCATCATGGCTGCTCCAAGATCTTTACCCTTCAATGCTATAGCTATAGGAAGCACTATAGGGTCTTCTGTCTCATTTTATTAGGTTATGTTCCTTTTTCCCGACCCCTCTTCTGGCTATGGCAGAGGTTATGACAATACAAACCACATCGATAACTGCTGATGAGCAAAAAGTCAAGAATTGTCTGCTTCTAACCTCTTGCAGAATCTTCAACAGCTCCTCCCGAATCTTTAGTGCTGGCAAACTCCTATCTGGTAGAGGTGAGAGCCATTCTTTAATGGCAGACATCACACCACTGTCAATAAAGGTTTCTTTCAGATCCTGCCTGCAATAATATTTTTAAAAAGGTAAGTCTATGAATGTGGTTCTACTGTATTTTCTTCTGACTTTTCTTACATATTTAGTGATGTTTCCAAAAACTGATTTTAAAAAGTTACTATGTACATTCAGTATTTACACATATTCTGATTTAAAAGCAGTACGAAATTTAGTTCCTGTTTTCCAAAAACACATAGGCTTGACAAAGATAATTTGTTCAAAACAAAACAATCTCAAATTATACAAGATAGATTAATGCTGATACGAATGGTATAGACAGAACAATAAGTTTCAATCATTTCAACTAAGAAAGTAACTTTATCTATGAGAATAGTGACTCTAAAAGAGTTTCATGTGGTGATGAAGTGGGAATTTGTGCTATTCTCTGCAGGACCCCAAGGAGAATATCATTCTCCTAGCAGGAAAAAAATCTTAATACCAATATTTAAATTCCATTTTATGAACTAGAATTAGTTATGTTTTAATAGAAAACATAAAATTATCTATATTAAACTTGCCAGTTTTTCCTGTTGGAATAGAGAAAGCCATTTTCTAGCTACACATGTTCTAAGTCATGCCAGTGGCTCACTAATGCACTAAATGCATTTCTTCTGTCAGCAAAAGTAGGCTGTGGCTTAGTTCAAATAGAAAGCAAAGTTGCTCAGAACTATGAACTAAACAATGAAAATACTTGGTAACAAGGATTTATTAAGGAAGGGAATCATTATTTCAGAAGGATCGACAGTTATAGTGCAACAGGGCCATGTCAGCCTTGTACGATGTGTGCTTCAAGTGCAGTCTCCCAAGATTTGCTGTTTACAATCATGGTGAGAAAACAGATACAATCTTCACAGACTGGGAATACAGATACAATCGTCACAGACCCAAACCTGTCTGTAAAGAACAAAATTAGGAGTTTCCGAGTTTTTGTCTCATTAATATCCATTTTCTATTTGCTCTGTATACATCAGGCATCAAGGTTTAATATAAATTTATGAAGAAATAGAATTTGGGACATTTTATTTATTAGTTTTCTATGAACTGACAGAAGGCCATCATTATTTAATATCCCTAGAACATCAGCACATCATTTGAATTATCATTCCATTAAAAGGAAAAAAACTTTTTCAGGAAAACAAAATACTTACTTCTTCAGGTGCATAACCACAGTAGGTAACAAAGTTAATTTTTTCAGTGCTGGCTTTTTCTGGTTGTTCAGCTGTCTGTCTTCCTATTCAGAAAAAAAAAATTAAAGCGGGGGGGAAGGGGGAAGGGGAAAGGGAAGGAAAGAAGGAAGAAAAAGAAAGAAAAGAAAAGAAGGAAAGAAGGAAAGAAAAGTACCTTAAATGTAGTTTAAGTAAAGGTTAAGCATCAGAAAGGAAGTACCCAACCAAGTGGTGGAAAGAAAAGGGGAACCCGGAAGTGACCCATCTCACCTCGGCAGCCTCGTTCATCTTGACGATCATGGCACTCACAACGTCGTCTGCGTCACTGATAAAGGTGCCCCCGTCACGGTTCCGCCTGCGCTTGCCACTCATGCTCTTCTTCCGCTGCAGCATCATCTCAAAATCCGACAGGAAGTCCATACTAAAGTAACGAAAATCAAGTGAAGTCAAGCTTCCTTTTGAACACGATTTGCTTTGATCACAATTAAGAACACCACACTTCTTCATTCTAACTCAACGAAATGCGACCTTCTTTTAGATGTGCAAGTGCAGTCACGTGCCGCTTGACACTGTCTTGGTCAACGATGAGCTGCGTGTATGATGGTGGCCATCCACTAAGCTAAGGGTAACTTATTACTAAAAATATTTATATTTATATTTATATTACAAACTTAATGCAGCCTAAGTGTGCAGTGTTCAGAATGTCTGCAGGAGCTGCACACTAAAAGTCCTAGGCCTTCGCATCCACTCAGCACTCTCCAACTCACCCAGAGCCACTTCCGGTCCTGCAAGCTCCATTCATGGTGAGTGCCCACACAGGCATACCATTTTTTATCTTTTATGCCATCTTTTACCGTACCTCTTCCATGCTTAGCTACCCATTGTGTTACCACTGCCTACAGTATTCAGTGCAGCAACGAACTGTACAGGATTGTAGTCTACGAGCAACAGGCTGTAACATTTAGCCTAGATAAGTAGTAGGCCACACCATCTAGGTTTGTTGAAGTATACTCCATTACGTTCACACAGTAACGAAATCGCCTAACGCCATGATTCTCAGCATGAATTCCTACTGGTAAGTGATGCATGACTGTACTTGCAACTTGCTGTTAAAAGAACAGAAGATCCTACACTTCATTTTAGGTTCCTGTACTGTTATACATTAATCATTAATAGTCCTAAATGTTTCATACATTATATTCACACCTGCATCTATCACACCTCAAGTAGCTGAGTACTTCAAGTTCTCAGTCAGGGGACACATTCAAAAGTAGTTGCCCTGCTTGGTGTTGAATTACTTGAATGTAGGAACAAATGAAAAAATGAAACTTCTTTTCAGTGATGAGAGGTGTAACTCTAAAAACACGTGACTACCATAAATAAGGAAATCTATAGGCATGCTAAGAGTTTCAATCTTTTATGGCTTTCATGAGAATTATTACTTAAAAGAGGGTGTTAAGTCATTTTGTTTCCAATTCGGCTTCCAAAAGTATTGCCAAACTTATTTAGTTTAATTCTTGCATGCCACCAGGAATTGAAATAAAAACCTTTTTTTTTTTTGAGTTGGGGAAGGGTCTCGCTCTGTTGACCAGGCTGAAGTGCAGTGGCACAATCACAGCTCATCACAGCCTC
This sequence comes from Tarsius wallacei, assembly GCA_963574415.1. Taxonomy (NCBI): domain Eukaryota; kingdom Metazoa; phylum Chordata; class Mammalia; order Primates; family Tarsiidae; genus Tarsius; species Tarsius wallacei. Next base: position 80,351 of record CAUYQG010103020.1, read on the forward strand.
CTGGGCTCAGGTGATCCTTCCATCTCAGCTCCCCGAGTAAACAGTACCGCACCTGGCTAATTTTTAAGGTTTTTTGTAGAGATAATGTCTTGCCATATTGCCCAGACTGGGTTCTAACTCCTGGGCTAACATAGTCCTCTTCTCTTGGCCTTCCAAAGTGCTGGGATCACAGGCATGAGCCACGGTGCCCAGCCTTTAAAAAACCACTTTTTAAAGCATTATCATTCAGTAACAAATCATTCTACTCTTTTATGGCACCTTTCAAAATCTCAAAGTTTTCTGAACACAGATTCCAACTATCCAACAAAAGTGAAATATAATCACGTATTATTTTGAAGTTAAGACTTTTCTCCCCATCTCCTTTTATCAGCTTTTCTCTCAAAAAGTGTATTTTTAAAATTATTTCTTGGTGAATCAAAGATTAAGAGGCTGGTGCTATATAACTTTATAAATTAAGACAACTGAGTACATAGCAAATGAAAGAAAAATAACAACAGTAAATAACTCGCCTACAACACTGTGTATAGAGAAGTAAAATGGAGAAAAACCCTCTCTTAAACTTAATAGGACCAAAATGAAAAAACAAAAGAAAGTTTAGTAGTCTCTAACATCATTTTTTAACTTCTCTTTAACAAATTTCTTAAAAACAAACTTACTGTTTTCCTCTCTTTATGTTATCATCAGAATCTGAATCTTCAGCTTCTTTTACCTGTGTTTCACCTTTTTCTTCTTCCAGATCTTCCTGATTAAAACCCTAAATGCAGAGAGTTAGCCAAAGTTATCATGACCTTACAGATTTTCTTCTGTATAAATTTTTTCTTTTGTATAATTCTGTTATTTTTTTGCATTTTTAAAGTAATATTGCCACAAAGAACAAAAATCAAATAGGGAGCAAAAGGCATATAGCAAGACAGTCTTACCACATTTACTGAGTTTCCTTTCGGAGGTAGTCTACATTTACATAAGCTCTTCAGCACACAGGTACTCAGCATCCCCTCTTACTAAGCCAACAGCAGCATAGTATTCACAGTGGGTGTGGAGTACTGCTTTGCATGTTCCAAGTTTAACAAGAAAATCTAATTAAGTAATCCCATTCTTTTTAAAGCTTTAGACTATTTCACCATATGGCTGTCACCATAATTCGTTTACATATTTGCCTAAGGACATTTAGCTTCATATATCTGAAATTCTGAGAAATATTTGCCAAATTATCTTCCATAGAGGTTATCAAAATCATCCCTTCTTTCAGCAAAGTACAAGGAAGTGCACTGTCTTACTACTATAGCCATTTTTCAAATGTTGACATCCACCGATCTCTGGACCAAAACACAAAAGGCACCTCAGTGAGGCTTTATTTGTATTCTCCACTGAGAGTAAGGTTGAACATTTTTTCATGTTTACAAACGCCATTTGTAATTCTTTTTCTGTGAACTTTCAACACCTATGCTCATTTTTTTGCTGGGCTATTCATTTTTTTGTTACCAGTATATAAAATCTCTTTAAAAACTAAAAACAGTCCTCAATCACAGAAATTGTACAATCCCTATATTTGTACTGCTTTATTTTGTTTATGTTAATGTTTGCTAGACAGAATTTTTCATTTTATGTAAATGAAACGGGCAGTCTTTTCTTTATAGCTCTAACTTTAATATTATACTTAGAGAAACCTTCCCAATGGTTCACCTAGGATGTTCATCTCACTGAACTGAAACTATAATCCAGTTAAGGTTAACTCTCCAAACTAGTTAAGTTTCTCATCATATAATGTGGAGTTTCACTGAGTGTGAGTTCCATGAGGATGGTGTCCAAACAGTCTCTTCTACATGTTGAAAGGATTCTTTCTTTACCTTTTCCTGGGGTTTACTTTGTCATTGTCCTATCATCTTGAATTAGATTCTCAATTACTCAACTTCCACTCTCTCTTGAGTTGGTAAAAAACAGTACTGATTTCTTTTTTGACCCATGAACTGATTAAATTAGCTTTAAATTTCTGAGTGGCAAGAATGTTTAATTGGCTATTTTTATAATTAATTTTCAGTTTCATTGTATTGCATTCACAAAATATTATCTACGCTTTGTAATTTTTATAAAAATTTGGTTTAAAGTTTATATGGAAATGTAAAGAAGAAAAGAAAAGGTGGTACTGAAGATGAATAAGCTTGGAGGACATAAACAACCAACTATCAAGAGCTCTGTGCTAGGTAGCTGCAGTGAGCTATGATTGGGCCAATGCACTCTAGTCTGGGTAACAGAATGAGAGTCCATCTGAAGAAGAAAATCTAGCACCCTATGTCTATTTATATTGTCTGTTGTTACTATTGTTTCCCTTTAATGTCATCTTTATTGTGTATCTTATTGCATATATGAAAATCTTAACCACTGTAAACAAACTTCTGAGACTAAGGTTCTTTAGCCTGCTATGTGACTCAAAGATGGCCAACATCTGAGAATAGGCCAGCACTCCTGTTCACCCTTACTCCTATGGTACTGTTCTTTGGAGCCTCAATCTGGGGAATGGGGCCTACGGGGTCGTCTGACTTCAATAGGCCTTGAACTCCAACTTTTATCTCCAAGTCTTGAGGATGTCAAAAATATGAGCAGTTTCTCACCCTGACAGGAAAATACTCACTCAGAAAAAGTTCTAAATGCTGAGTTACTGCTTTAGGTCTGTCTTTTAGCTTGGCAATTCTTTGTTAACTTGTTCCTAGATAATGAGCAGATTTCAAAATGCTTAGTCTAGTTTTTCTAGTTATCCTTAGCAGAGTTAGTCAAAATTACCAAGACTGCTCCTAGGAGAATCAGGAGTTCCCCAAATATTGTGAATCTTGTCCTTCAGAGTATCATAAAATGCCTTTCATTATACCTTAATGTGCTCCTTCCACCTGAATTCAATTTTCCCGTTATTTTTTCTTGTATGCCATTGTGTAGCCCTTTATTTCACTTTCTGAATCCCTCTCTTGAATACATCATAGTTGCTTATTCTTACTTATTGGAAGCAACAATTAGAAACCACTGCTGCAACAACATTTAGATGAAATAGTTCCACCTTTTACTTACTGTAAATTCTTCTTCTTCTTCATCACCAGATTCTCCAAATATGTCTGCAATAAGATTTCTAGAAAAGGAACAAATATAAAAATACCCAACTGTTTAATTCCCATTTGCACAGGAACCATTTTTTAGAATAGGGCATAACTTACACACAGTAAAATATGCAGTGTCCAGTTCAGTGAGTTCTAACAAATATATATACTCATGCAACCAGCAACCTAATCAGGATATAGCACAATACCTTCCCTCTGTAAGTTCCCTTCTGGTCCCTTCTAGCCTGTCCCCCAATATCCACATCCTAGAGATAACCACCATTCTGATTTCCATGACAACAGATTAGTTTTGCTTGTGAACTTCAAGGAAAAGGATTCAAACATGTCCTCTTTACTTTCTTTCACTTAAAATGCACTTTTTGAGATCCACCCATGTTGCCATGTTTAGCAGTGGTTCAGGAACTAAACTCCTAAATCTACAAGTCATGCAATTACGCAGGACATATCATATTACACCTCAAATCTCTCTCCACTACCTAATTAAGAATCCTTGAAAACTCACGCTATACTGGCACTTACTCTTCTTCATTGCCCGACTCACTATCACTCCCAAATAAATCCTTCTCTTCATTTTTCTTATCGGACGATTCTTCTTTCCCTGCTTCCTCCTCACTGTCAGATGCTATAGTCTTCTCTCTTTTGCCTGATTTGTCTGATATAGCATCACTGTCAGAGTCATCTGCATCAGAGACAACACGACTCTTCTTTGCTGCTGCTGAAAAAGAAAGCCAACATTCATCTTATTTTGTCACTGTCGTTGTATTACTAGGTATCACAGATACTTTAGAATGACAGTACATGGCCAAAAAAAAAAAAAAAATTGCACAATTTCCTGACATATGATCTACAATGAAAGAAAAAGGCTCATTCAGGTCCTTTTACAAACTGTCATTTTGCTTAGGAAAAATGACCAACAAGTGAAGAAATACATCACCAATATAAAAGTGGGCAACAATGGTGGCCTTTCCTTTCATTGCCTAGTAATAGCAGAAATAAAAGACTAGAAAGTTCTTAGAAATAATTCCCAGCCATGCTTGGTGGCTCGGCCTGTCATCCCAGCACTTTGGGAGGCCGAGGCGAGTGGACTGCCTGAGCCCGCGGGTTCAAGACCAGCCCTGGCAACTTGGCGAGACCTTGTCTCTACAATAAAAAAAAAAAAAAAATAGCTGGGCATGGTAGCGCGCCTGTGGTTTTGGCTACTCGAAGGCTGAGGCGGAAGGATTGCTGGAGACCAGAAGGTCGACGCTGGAGTGGCCGTGAGCGTGCATGCCTGCATTCCAGCCTGGGTGAAGGAGTGAGACCTCGAAAACAACAGCAACAACAACAACAACAACAAAAACCCCAAATAATTCCCAGGTTCTTTTATTGATGCTGGTCAGTTTGAAATTACTCATCTTCCTAAACAAACTGGCAGCATGTATAGTATTCTTTTTCCTTCTCCTTACATAGCTGTCAGTTTCTAAAGGAATATGTCTTTTGCAAAAAAAAAAATAAGCTTCATTGAAAAAGTAATCAAGGAAAAATTATCTGTGAAAATGATGTCTCAGGAAGCAAAGACTGGAATACTCTGCAGAGTATCAATAGAATGGTGACCCTAAATAGAATCCTTCCAAAGCATTCCTATATTTGGGTATTCAACAATGTTTAACAATAAAGAGAGGTATCAGTGGGAGCTCAGTTATCGTTTGGATGGGACCTACTGAATTAGTTGTCAAACAGATCCACAGCTAACTCCAAATTTAGTCAGGGTTTTCACGTAAGCCTATTTCTTTACACTATTACCCTATCCAGTTAAAAAAAATGAAGTCGTATACTCCCATTGCCTCTGGGTTTAGCTTACTACTTTGAGGAAGTCAGAAATTAATAGGTGCTGCTAGAACAGCCTAAAGGAAATTTAACATTAAGCTCAGTCAAGGATAATGAGAGGAAACAAGCATCTTATGACATTTCAGAATATCAAGCTGAAGGACACAGTGCAGATCTGCGGAACAGAAGAAGACACAGTGTTTCACAGTTATAAGCTCAGACCATACGTGAAGCTGCTGATCCACAGCCCCAAAGAATTCCTCACATGCTTTCTCTTCGTCTTCACTGTCAAGCAGCACTACGGCTTTTCGCTTTGCTACTTTGTCCTCCTCGGCCTCTTTCTCCTCATCTTCATCACTGCCAACCTTTGGCCTTTTGGGTTCTTCCTCCTCACTGTCCGAACTGGGAAACGCTTTTCTGTCTGCACGGCTATCTGAACGAAAAGAGTCCTGCAATTCTGTGTCCTCTCCCTTGCTCTCCCTGTCACTGTTGTCGTCAGACTCTGGCTTCTGTTTGTGTCTGGAGGCGTCTTCGGGATCGGAGTCACTGGCAGGCCCCTTCTGAGGCTCCTCACTCTCGGAGTCACTGACCCGGGGTTTGGGAAGCGCCTCATTCTCGGAGTCACTGGCCTGGTGCCTCGGGGGTTCCTCACTCTCCGAGTCACTGACACGAGGTTTGGGGAGCTCTTCTTTCTCAGAGTCACTGGCCTGGTGCCTCGGGGGTTCCTCACTCTCCGAGTCACTGATCCTGGGTTTGGGAAGCTCCTCGCTTTCCGAATCACTCATCTGAGGTTTGGGAGGCTCGTTTTCAGAGTCACTGGCCTGTTGCCTCGGGGGCTCCTCACTCTCGGAGTCACTGGCTTGAGGCTTCAGCGCATCCTCGGCTTCAGAGTCACTGGCAGGACTTTTCTGGAGCTCCTCAACATCAGAATCACTGGCGGGATGCTTTCTGACGTCTTCGCTTTCGGAGTCACTTGTATGCCCATTGAGAAGCTCCTCGTTCTCAGAGTCGCTACCAGGCCGGTTCCTGGTCTCCTCACTCTCAGAGTCACTTCCACGCTGACCGACATCCTCGTTTTCAGACTCACTCACAGGAGGCTCTGCGTGTCCTTCTGATTCAGAGTCACTGTCCTTGGGCCTGCGCAGCTCCTCGCTGTCAGAGTCACTGGCGTGCAGGTGAGAGGGCTCATCGTTCTCCGAGTCTGCTGTGTGATGTCTTTGGGGGAGGCCATCCTCGTGGTCACTAGGTTCATTCTGAAAAATAAAGTGAAAAAATTAAGAAAGTACAAACAAAAATGGTAGTGATGCTTTAAAATTTTCAGTAACTTTTTGAAACAGGGAATATGTGCACTTAAACGTAGTTTTTCTTTTTTTGAGTCAGAATCTCACTCTGTCACTCTGACTGGTGTGCAGTGGCATGATCATGGTTAACCGCAGCCTCGACCTCCTAGGCTCAGGAGATCCTTCCACCTAAGCCTACTGAGTAGCTGGGACCGCAGATGTGTGCCACCATTCCCAGCTAATTTTCTGATTTTTTGTAGAGACGAGGTCTCACTATGTTGCCTAGGCTGGTGAATGCAGTAGCATTCTTAACCTAGAGCTACAAAGAAACACCCCACAGGAAATCAGTCTTTGAAATGGTTAACATGACATGGTTCCCTAATGGAGACAAATAACCAGCCTCTCAAAAACAAATTTGTAAAGCATACCCCAGCTGACTATAGGAGACTAATTGTGAAGAGCTAAAATTAAAAAAAAAAAAGCCTTTCTCAGACATAAATCTATTTTGCAAAAATCTAACTATATCTCTCGAAATACAAGTACACAGGTAACCAAGTTCTTCTACATAAGAACATTCTTGGGTTTCATAAATTAAAATTACTTTAGAGGAAAGAACTATAAAACTATTTTATTTAAAGAGTCAAATAACATACAGGGCACACTGTCCCAAGAGAACTTAAACAGGTGAGCAAAAGAGGAGTTAACATTTCCTAAGCACCTACTAAGAGTCAATGCCAGGTTAGGCTCCCTCCTGTTAGTCCACTTATCCTTCACAACAGTATTTCTCATGATATAAAATTGAGGCTTACAGTAGGCAAGTATAATCACCCTGGATATAAAGCCCAAGTTTTAGGGAGAACACGACTCTTCTAACTGCACTAACGCATAATGTCATCTGAAACAGTTACTCTGAAAACATGTTCTAGGTACAAACTTGTTACATGCATATTATAGCTAACTTTCTTAAAAATGCAGAGAAAATATACAAAATTAAACATACCAAAATACTAACAAGTATTTTAGGATCTGGGGAGTCTTTTCTCTACCTGGTATTTCAACTTTCAATAACATGGTGATAAAATTCTGGCTTAAAAAGTGAAAGTATTTGTGTTTGAGTATTCCCCCCATGAAAATTTACTGAGCCAAGTATTTCTCTTTGGAACATGTGACTGAAGCTACGTGAACTTACTACAGATCAGTTTTCAAGGACTTGAAAAGGCTTTAATAATGTATATGTCCAGCATCATGCTATGAAACAGTCAGGTTACAAGAGAATTCTTCCCATGACATGGCAAATGGCAAGAAACTATTTTAAATACATACTTTAACTTACCCAAGTATGCGTGTCTGTACCTTCAAAAAGAGCACCAAAAATCATAAAATAAACAAGCCTACAAAGCAAACGTTTGAGGAGTTTTTGTTTTTTGACAGCAAAGCATTCCAAAGAAGCAGTTATTGCTACACATATTCACTAAAATATAGTATGTTCAGGAAACTTTCCCAAAGCACAAACTTTAAACAATCTCCAAAGGCATTTTTCTTGAGTACTCCCTGGGTACTCAGCACAGCACTGTACTAGATGCCTCGTCAGTCAAACATCCCAGTCTCCCTCTGAAATGGGCATTTACCAATTAAATGTGATATTAGAACTAGAGGAATAACATAGAACCTATCCTATCTGCACAATGACATAGCACAATATTCCATATGTTAAAAAATTTAATTATCTAGAAGGTAAACTCTAGGAAGACAGGCATCTTTTGGTAGGTTTTCTTCTCTGAGATATCCCTAGAATGGTCTGCAACACACACACACACACACACACACACACACAGTACAGGTTGAGCACCCCTATCAGAAAATATGAAAAATCTCAAAAGCTGAAAACTTTTCAGCCTTGATATGGTGCCACAAGTGGAAAGTCCCTGACACAAACTTTGCGTCACGCACAAAATTATTAAAAATCAGGTATAAAATTACCTCCAAACTATATCTATAAGGTGTATATGAAACATAAATGAACTTTGTATTTAGACTTAGGTCTCATCCCCGAGACCATCCTAAAATTCAAAAAAAAATCCTAGATCCAAACACTTCTTGTTGGTTGCAAGCATCTCAGGTAAGGGATACCCAACCTGTATTTGCTAAATGAGTAATGAAGGAGTTAAGTGGGAATAATAAGAGAAGAATCATTAAGTCAACAAGAATTTATTTAATATCTTCTATGTCCACAGTGCTAAGAATCAAAGCTGAATACGTACCCTGACAATGTAGTATGACACACGCATATGACTGAAAGTCTACAGGAAGTGCACATCTATATGCAACCGAGCTGCCAAAGGTATGTAGGCAACTGGCATTTGTGTACTTAGCTTGTGATGGCTGAGTTAAACAAGTAACTAGATTGGGAGGCTAGGGGACAGGCACACAGTACTAGCAGAGGCAACTAAAGCAAAAGGCAAAAGGGGAAACTGTTACTGGCTTTTGGAATGCTCTCCATGCCAGACTCATCACACAATTCTAATGCCATGCTCATGTGTGACTTGATTTATTTTACTTGTGAACAACAGAAATAATCTCTGGCTAGGCAGAGAAAAAAAGAACAATCTTCTCAGAATCAAAGTCAGATGAATGACTAAAACTCGGGAAGGAGGCTGTGGGTGGTGGCTCATGCTTGTCACCCCAACACTTTGGGAGGCCGAGGCAGGAGGATCACTTGAGGCCAGGAGACCAGCCTGGGCAACATAGTGAGACCGTCTCTACAAATTCTTTTTTTTTTTTTAAACCAGCCTGGCATGGTGGCATGTGCCTGGAGTCCTAGGTACTCAGGAGGCTAAGGTGGAAGGACCCCTTGAGCCCCAGAGTTCAAGGCTGTAGTGAGCTACAAGTGCATTACTGCTCTCAAACCTGGGCAACAGAGCAAAGCTCTGTCTCTAAAAAACAAATACATTTTTAAAAGAGGAGGAAGAATAAGAACCAATATATCTCAGAGAGCTTAGAATAGAGAACTCAAGGATTTTTTTCTCTAGAGTACCATCAATAACATAACTTAGCTCTAACCATGCTAAATGTCAGTGTCTAGAACCTGGATTTTAAATGCCCAGGAGAGATGACCTAGCTGGCCAAGGCAATATCAGATGTTCTAACTCAATCAGTTGTAGCCAGAGCAGGGGTGCAGCTCCTGGAGCCACTCCCACAGAAGGGAGAGACACCACAAACGTGGCTTCATCCCCAAACTGATCTGCTACACTCTACCCTGGGTTTCCTGATGCCTGGTATGTGTTCCAAAACAAGCAACCATCACAAGGACACTGCATATAAAAATGGTTGTGAAATGTACAGATCTTCATGGATTTTTGAGGCGTTTCGTAAAATCATGGCCTTATGTGTGGCATGGTGGGGCAAAAAAAGGGGAGAAACATGCAGTAAGAAAGTAATAGTTTGACAAACTGAAGCTCAAGAAGACACTTAGGCAACGACATCACAGAATTTGAGAAGAGTATGTTAGAAATTATACAGTTAAAAGTTATCAAAACAATATTCAAAATTCTTTAGAATCGTTTCAGCAATTAAAGTACAACCTTAAAAAAACTTCAAAGCAGTTTTTAAAATGTCAGATGAGTATAACAAATTAACAGCAGAAACTGCCATCAAAATGTCATGTTCTTAATTATGTAAGAAATTCCCTACTTCTAACTGCAAAAGAAATTGACCACTCTGAGGCTGCTCTCTGTGGAGGGGTGGCCACAGACAGGCCTCAGGGGACCTACCTCACCCACACACAGATAGGAAAACCAATGAGATGAAAAATCTCAAAGGGCCTAATACAGATTGTGGTAGCAGACAAGTAAAGCATACTGAGTTTCTTTGGGAGTTAAACTGGGTGAGGACTAAACTCTGATTTTTTTTTTCTTATCCAAATTCATAACTAAGAGGCTTTGGGAGTCAAGCCTGATAAGAACTCATCAGATGGCTTTTTATTACCCTATTACCCTACATATTGAACTTTGTTTTCCAACCTGACTCTGGCATTAACATCACACAACAGATAAAGAAGAAAATCAAAGTATTTTATGACTCCGCACAGTAGTCTCTTGGGGACGCCCAGATTGCAGGCACCCAGCAAGACACTTATCTATCTTTTCTGAAGCCTGCCACATAAGGGCTTCGTCTACCCATCGAGAAACTTGATGTCCCCTCCTCTCATCCCAACAAGGCATCTCCTCTACAGATTTCCAAAACTCCTGAGCTAGGTGCTACAAATTGCCAGTCAAGAAATCCTTGAGTCCACCTATAACCTGCGAGACTCCCCCCTACCTTCTTTGTGGAAATGCCCTGCCTTCCTGGGAGGAACTAATGAAAATCTCATATATATTGACTCACGTTTTTTTGGTAACTTTTGCTTTCCCAAAATGTATACAACCAAACTAATTCAACCAGGCTCTCAAAGCTCTCAAGATTTTTTATGGCTACATCTTGGGCCTGGTCACTCATATCTGGCTCACAAATAAACCTGTTCAGGCATATTTGGCTGAACTTAGAATTTTTGTGTTGTAATGTGGAAAGGTTTGACCAATCAGCGAGAGAGATAAAAATGAAGTCAAATGAGGACTTCTGACATCACAGCATGAGAAAGTCTGCTGACCTGCTCCTCAGTGAAACCAGTGAAAATTATTTAAAAACAACCATGTAAAGCCCCTGGAAATGGTCTTAAAGGCAAAGACCATATGAAGAAGCATCCATACTCATTTGACAAGACAAGACAAAGTCCCTGGTGTCTGAACCAAGATCTCCCCTTCTAACCTAACAGCTCAGCAAGGCAGAGACTCTACTCCAGACTCCTGCAGCCAAGAACAAGGGTTCCCTTTTCATCCTACTTGCAGGTGGAAAGCTTTCTTCCCAAGGAGGGCAGGACATCAGCATCTCTCATCTTGCCCTCAGATGCCTGTGGCTGAGGCTAAGTTCTGGGCAAGAGCAGCTGAGAGGTGGGAGCTCCCATCTTCTGTTCAGTCTTTACTCAACTGAAAAAAGGCTCGACCTTGGGCACAGCATGCTGAGAATACTGGGGCCCTGATCACGCTGGCCCTGGCTTGTGAGACCGTGCCAGGAGAGGCAAGGTGAGAGGCTCTCAGGTTGCCACCTCATTCCTGCCTCTCAGAGCTCAGTTTCTGGAGCTGGGGTGTTAGACAGAAGCTTGCCATTGTCACCACCACCGCTCCAGAGGCCTGCGTCAGAGATTCTGCCTGGAAAAAACACAGGTCATAAAGCAGATAGCCCCTAATCGCTCCCCAATGAAAATGACTTTATTCTGCCACCAAGCTGTGGTGGAAAGCAGGTGGGAATAGATTCAAGAGGCAGACTAAACTGTAGGTCAGCTAACTGGCAGGAGAGACCCAGGGACTGAAACAACTGGGAGGAGCCATCCTGGGGTCAGAACAAACACTGATCTCAGAAACTGTCCTTCAGAGGATCCAGAACTGCATTGGATTAGTTTGCTGAAAACTTTATGCCCGTAATCAAGGGGCAAGAGTGGAGTTAACAGCTGGGTGTAGTCAGGGAAAAAAAAAAGAGCTCTACCGATACCACTCCCAGGTGACGGCCATCCCACGGCACCCCCAAAACTGCAACTCCTTGAGGAGCAACATCAGAGACTTAACACAGATTCAGTGAGTAACAGACTTCACGGATAGAGCTAGTCATTAAACAAATAAATAGGCAAATAGCAAAGTAACCCTCCCATTAGCCAGTACCCAGAGTTGCTACAACGTATTCCCTAAAGTTTCCAGTTTCCCACAAAAAATTAAGAGGCAGGCAAAGAAACTGCAAAGTATGACTGGTACACTGGGGAAAAAAGCAGGCAACAGAAACTGCCTGTGAAAGCAACCAGGTATCAGACTGATCCAAAAAGGTTTCAGGTGGTCACTGTAAACAATGTTCACAGAACTAAAGGAAAGTTTGGTGTAAGAAGATGGCATGATGACAATGTGGTGACAAATAGCGAATAGACGCCACCATGAAATTATTACTCATCATCTTCAAGGGAACCACAATAAGATTGCTAGCTAACTTCTCAGCAAACAATGGAGGCCAGAAGGCAGTGGGATAACATTCAAAGTGCTCAAAGCAAGTGCTTACAGCTGGGTGTGGCTCAACACTTTGGGAGGCTGAGGTGGGAGGGTCACTCGAGCTCAGGGGTCCCACACCAGCCTGGGCAACACAGTGAAACCTCTTCTCTACAAGAAAATAAAAAAATTAGCCAGGTGTGGTGGCGCATGCTGTTGTCCCAGCTACTCAGGAGCTGAAATGAAAAGGATGGCCTGAGCCCAGGAGGTCGAGGCTGTGGGAAGCTGTAAGTGTGCCACTGCACTCCAGCCTGGGCGACAGTGAGACCCTGACTCAAAAACATAAACAAACCTGAAGTATAAGAGACAGTGTAAATACATATTTTATCCTTTCTTGTAATTTAGAGAGCAATTGCATAAAATAATGTACATAATGTACTGTTGGGCCTGTACATACAGAAATGTAATATATATATTTGCCAATAACAGCACAAAGAGTGGGCAGAAACAAAGCTGCATTAGGCTAAAATGACTATACATAATAAAGTGATAATTATAACAATGTACTTTTTATGTGATACATATTGCATCTATTAATATGTATATTAACAAATTACTATTAATTTAAAATATGTGTATTAATAAATGCAATATGTATAACAATATGTTTAAAAGGGGAAAAAAGAAAACAGAGCTATATAGGAGTAACATTTCTCTTATCATTAATTCATTCTCTTATATAATTCATGCAAAGCTGACTCTGGTAAGTTAAGAAGCACATGGTAAACCCTAGAGCAAACACACACACAAAAAGGGAAAAAATAATTAAATAAAACACTACATTAGAAGACAGTGACTTAATGCAAAAGAAAACAGTAATGGATGACCAGAGGAACAAAAAGACATGAGATATATAGAGAACACAAAATAAAATTGCAGATCCCAAGCCTACCAATTAGATCAAAGGAATAAACAATCCAATCAAAAGACAGATTGGATTTTTAAGAACCATGATCCAACTGTTTGACAACCTTTGGATTCAAAGGCACAAACAGGCAAAGCAAACAGATGAAAAAAGATGCACCATGCAACAGCAATTACTACAGTAATTGCTTTGGTAATATCAAACAAAATAGACTTTAAAACAAAAAAGTTACGAGTTAAGAAGGACAATATATAATGATGAAAGAGTCAATCCATCAAGAATATAGAAAAATTATAAATGTGTATGTACCTAATAACAGACCACCAAAATACACGAAGCAAAAAAGTGACAGAAATAAAGGGAGCAATAGGTAATTCAACAGTAGTGGTTGAAGACCTCAATACCCACTTTCAATAATGGAGAAAACAGCTGGACAGAACTGCTAAACATAACCTCAGCAAGGAAACAGAGGACTTAAACACTATAAATCAACTAGATAAAACAGATATGTAAAGACCATTTCATTCAACAGAATATTAATTACAAGTACACTTGGAACATTCTCCAGGATGAAGGATATGCTAGGTCATAAAACAAATCTCAGTAAGTTTAAAAGAATAGCTATATACAAAAGTTTGTTCCCCTACCAGAGTGAAACAAAATTAGAAACTAATAGCAGGAAAAAGGTTTGGGACCAATCTGAATGTGAAATTATTAAGATCGTTCCATCCAGTAACAAGCATCAAAAGGAATAATGTACTTAGAAATAAATTTAACAAAGAAATGCAACATGTGTACACAGAAAACTATACTGCTGAAAGACATAAAGATACCCTATGTTCACAGGTCTATAGACTTCATACTGTCAACACTCCTCAAACTGATCTACAGATTTAGTACAATCCCCATCAGACTCCCTGCTAAATTCTTTGCAGAAACAGACAAACTGGATCTAAAATACATGGGTAATTGCAAGGGACCAAGAATGGCTAAAACGATCTTGAAAAAGAACAAAATAGGACTCATGCTCTTCAATATCAAAACATACGACAAAGCAATGGTAATTAATACACCATGGTACTGAGACAAGTGAACAGTCGATACAAAAGAATACAATTAGTCCCTTCTCTCACATCATATCCAAAAAGTAACTCAAAATGGATCAAAGCCCTACACGAAAGGGTTAAAACTATAAAACTCTCTTTAGGAAAAAAATAGGATAAATCTTCATGAGCTTGGATTTGGCAAAGGATTCTCAGATATGACACTAAAAAAGTACCGGCAAAAAAATAAAAAATAGGTAAACTGGGCTACAACAAAATTGCAATCTTCTGTGCTTCAAAGAACACCATAAAGTGAAAACACAACTCACAAGATGGCAGAAAATATTTGCAAATCAGTCACCAAATAAGGAACTCATATCCAAACTATTTAAAGAACTCTTGCAACTCAACAACAAAAAACCAACAGTCCAATTTAAAAATGGACAAAGGATCTAAACGGAAATATCTTAAGGGAGAAATACAGACAATAAGTTCATAAACAGATACTCATCAATCATCAGGGAAATGCAAATCAAAACCACAATGAGATATCACTTCACACCAACTAAAGATGTCTATACGCAAAAAACCAAATAACAAGTGTTGTCAAGGGTATAGAGAAATCAGAATCCTTATACACAGCTGCTGTGAATGTAATATGGTGCAAGCACTGTGAAAAAGTTGGGCAGTTCCTCAAATGATTACACAATCACCTTATGAGCCAGCAATTACACTCCTAGGAACACACCCAAGAGAATGAAAACATATGCCCCCAAAAAACTTGTATGCAAATGTCTACAGCAGCATTATTCATAATAGCCAAAAGAACCAAATGTCATCAACCGACAAGTGGATAAACAAAACAGGGCACTCCCATGCAACGAAATATACCTGGAAAACATTAGGTTACATGAAATAACTGTCGCAAAGATCACATTTTATAACTCCATTGGTACAGAATGTCCAGAGCAGGGACTCTACAGACACAGAAAGTAAATCAACGGCTGCTGAGGACTGGGGCTGGGAAAGGAGGAGCAGGCAGGAGGCACACAGGGAGAGCAGGAACGTAACGGCCACAGGGTCTACGTTTCCGGTGGCAAAGCATTCTACAACTGACTGTGGCTACACGGCTGGACTTTGAATACACTAATGAAGACCACTGAATTGTATACTTCAAATGGATGAATTATACACCATGTAAATTGATCTCGATAAAACTCGTTTTTTAAAATGTAAGTTGGTCGGGTGTGGTGGCTCACGCCTATAATCCCAGTACTTTGGGAGGCTGAGATGACTGCCTAAGCCCAGGGGTTTGAGACTAGCCCCGCAATTTGGCAGACCTCATCTGTACAATAAATCAAAAAATTAGCTGGGCGTGGTCACACGTACCTGTACTTCCAGTTACTTGGAAGGCTGAGGCGGAAGGATCGCCTGAGCCAGCAGGTTGTGTTTGCATTGGCTTTGAGTGTGCCACTGCACTCCTGCCTTGGTGTTAGAGCAAGAATTCAATTCAAAAAAAAAAAAAAATCACTTGTCTTTTTATTATTTATATTATTTTATTATTAATATTATTTATATTATTTTATTATTTATATTATTGAGTTTTAAAATATTATTTATCTTGATCACTAAGTTTTTTCAAAATGCCATTTCTTATACTGACCACTATCTTAGTATGTGTGTGTTTTGTATGCATTCCTTAGAGACCTAAAGATGTGTACAGAGTAAATTCTATAGATGAAATGAACTAGAAAAAATGCTAGCTTAAATTCTAAAATGCAAACAGAACTTTATTTGTAAAGCCATGTTGTCAGTGCTATCTTGTGGTATGCAGAATAATAGGCCCTCAAAGATGTCCAAGTCCTAACCCTGGAAGCTGTGAATGTTACCTGACATGCAAAAGGGACTGTGCATATGTAATTAAGGTAAGGACCTTGAGATAGAAAGATTATCCTAGATTATCCAGGTAGGACAAATATAATTACAAGGGATTAGGAGGGACATAAGAGGGCCAGAGTAAGAGACAGAGATGTGACGACAGAAACAAGAGGTCAGAGAGTGAGTTTTGAAAATGCTATGCTGCTGGCATTAAGGATGGAGGAAGGGGCCTCAGCCAAGAAACGCGGGTGAGCCGGGCTCGGTGGCTCAGCCTGTAATCCCGCGCCTTGGGAGGCTGAGGTGAGTGGATTGCCTGAGCCTGCGGGTTTGAGACCCGCCTGGGCAAGCGAGACCTCATCTCTACAATAAATCAAAAAATTAGCCGGGCGTGGTAGTGCGCGCCTGTAGTTCCAGCTACTTGGAAGGCTGAGGCAGAAGGATCGCCGGAGCCCAGCAGGTCGAGGCTGCGGTGGC
>CAUYQG010103031.1:0-12125 GCA_963574415.1 Tarsius wallacei
TCCTTCCGCCTCAGTCTTCCAAGTAGCTGGAACTACAGGCGCGCACTACCACGCCTGGCTAATTTTTTGATTTATTGTAGAGATGAGGTCTCGTCTGCCCAGTCGGGTCTCGAACCCGCGGGCTCAGGCAATCCACTCACCTCAGCCTCCCAAAGGCGCGGGATTACAGGCTGAGCCACCAAGCCCAGCGATGATTTGTTATATAGATCATAAATGAAGTACAAATTCATGACAAACCTGAAATAGAGGTCAATCAGATACATCAAAATGAAACTAATCTATTTATAATATTTGACACATATGAATTCATACCAAAGAATGATAGACATGTATCCTTTTAATCCTATAGTAATAATTTAGTACAATGCCAAAATGTTTAACCAAAAGCTTTCTATCCTAAGGTTTGTCATATGAGTTAGAACACTATTATCATCAACATTATGAAACTTGCATAATGAGAACACTAGGTATTCTGCAATCATATTACTAACAGGAAAAATATCACTTGTTTAAGCATTTTTTAACATGAGGCAGACAGACATTTACTTTTCTACTCAAAATGCATGATAAAGTAAATTGAGTTCGTAAATATTATTACAGTGGTACTAAAATGTTTATTGGATGAATAACTCAGATCATAGTGGGGTCTTTCTAGTGCAAGTCCAAGAGAGGCAAATGGGAAAAGGGTTAGTATACCATAACACCCAAAACCATATTCTTCATACATGAGTTTTATTCATTTCTGAATTTTTCTTAAATTAAAAGTAAAGGAAATAGAATAATTTACTACATATATTGTAAAAACATAATTTACCTACTCTAATACTTTTTAGTAATGCTGAATTTAATGTGGTTTAATTTTTCTCCTTAGCAGTTATAATTCTACCATCACCATATTTACTTAACTTCTTTGTTCACTCTGTTTCCCCATTTCCACCACTAGAATATACATCATCAGGGCAGATGCTTTTAACGAGGTGACTGCATGTCTCTGATGCTTAAAAAAATACATGAAGCATATAAAGTGCCTTAACAATATCTATAAATGAATATTTTTCCAAGTTTCATGATACAGAATCATGGTGTTGGAAAAATGTGTAAAGTATGAATTTTAATATGTGAATTTGAATTTAAAATCATAAAGGAAAATAACCAAATATCAGAAGTGGAAAAGGTATTTTATTATTAAAGGGTCTCATTCCATCATCTGACTTCATGTAGATGTAAAAATTAATATGTGGGGAGATTAAGCGACCTGTCAGATCACAGAACTTTGATAATAAAAGTCACCTTAAACCTGATATAGTCCAGTATTCAGGTGCTTAGGACTTCCCAGCCACTGTTTTAACATCTGCAGTAATAGTGTTTTCATTACCTTATAAGAGCACCACATTTAGTCTTTTAAAAACATTATTTATTAGAAACTTCTTTCTCATACATAGTTAAGATTTCTATACATGTGCACCAATTCTTTAGTCCTCGTTCTATCCTTTGGTCATGCACAGTGTGTCTAGTAAAAGGTTCACTATTTAAAAAGGCAAGAGACAACAAGTGTTGGGAGAAGAGTGAGGCAGGAGGATTGTTTAGCCCAGAACTCTCACTCATAAAGGGCCACACATTTTCAGACATATATTAAATTGTCATATTTATATATCCACTCTATATACATACACATGGAAAGGTATGCATATTTATATTTTGTGTCTTGTAGAAAAATCAATTAAATGAAGACATTTTAATCATAATCTTTTAAACGCCATTTTCCCTTTGTTTGTTTTTTTACTGTTTCTGGAACTGCAAAAACGAAACCATGTTGTCCTAATCTTGTCCTCTAAGAATTCAAATCTAATCTCTCTTCTACATGATAACTGTTAAAATGCTTTCAAAAACACTCCATTGTGGCTCTCCCACCAAATATCTTTAATTTCCCAGTTGTTTCTAACCTATCTACATTCCACTTCCCTCTAAATAGTAAACGTATTTAGCTCCCTCATAAAGTGAAGTTTCTAGAATTAAACACAACAATCTAGATGTGATCTTACTAGGACAAAATAGCTGGGGTCTATCTCCTGATCCATTCGAGCAAGTATATTTCTCTCCATTCAACCTAGAATATCATTTGCTTTTTCACCAGCCTTATCACTTGACTCATTCAAATCAATGTGAAAAAATCCTTAGTTTTTTTCTATTTGCTAGTGCTAAACCAAGTTTCCTTTATTTTGTCTTTATACAGTTTTACTTTTCTTGGGGGGAGAGCGATAGTACTCAAATTATAAATAACTGCTTTACAGGCTTTTTACTGTTAAGCGATGTTCACAGAAGTTACATATTCTGAAAGTTAAACATAAAAATGTAATTGAGGGCAAAAATATATAAATTTTCAGACACGTATCCTACCTATAAAAGCCTGGTGGTGCCTGCTGTACCAGGAAGCTTTTCTCCATGTCTTGAAGAATGTCATTCAGCATCCGGACGCGGATGGGAGCTCTTTCTTTGGGATCATTAGCAGGTCGCATCTCATCTGACTGGAAGATTTCGGCACTCTCCCGCAGGTGTGATGCCATAGCTAGCAGCTGATGAGTATTGGGCTGATCACCTGGTGAAGATAAATGAGCCCATCTCAGGAGAGACATCCCAAAGGAGCAAAATAAGCACTTTGCAATTATGACTCTAAGTTATAAATCAGAAAAACCATTGAAGACAGAGGGAGTGTCATGATGATTCTCTTTTTTCTGTAACTTGACAAAAGGATATACAGGTGTATTTGAATCTTACCTGTTACAAGGAAAAAGAATCAACATCAATTAAACTTTGATAATAAACTTATTTTGCCAAAAGAAGTTTGTCTAAACTTGTTTTTATAATCTACTAAATTTAGTCTGTTACTACTCATATAATAACACAAATAGGTACAGTTCTGATTGTTGGGAGATTGCTATATTCCAGGCATTTAATATTTACCAAACTCTATTGTCATGTCCATTTCGTAGAAGCTGAGAATTAAGTAAGGCAAGCAAACTGCCATAGGCTGTGAAGCAAGTAAATAACAGGCCAGAATTAGAATTAGAAGCCTGTGTGTGTGTGTGTGTGTGTGTGTGTGTGTGTGTTGGAGTCTTACTCTGTCATCCAGGCTGGAGTGCAGTGGCATACTCACGGCCACCGCAGTCTCAACCTGCTGGTCTCAGGCGATCCTTCCACCTCAGCCTTCCAAGTAGCTGGAACTACTACAGGAGTGTGCTACTAGGCCCAGCTTATTTTTTATTTTATTGCAGAGACAAGGTCTCACCAAGTTGCCCAGGCTCACCAAGTTGCCCCGGGCTCAGGCAATCCTCTCACCTCAGCTTCCCAAAGTGCTGGGATGACAGGCTGAGTCACTGCACCCAGATGAAGCCTGGTTTTTTGATTCAGAAATTCATTCTCAACATGGAGAAGCTTACATTTTGGAAAAAAAAATGTAAGTGGAGTAATCTTTTCTTCTGAGAATATGAGATATGTTACTATGTTACTCTATGTTGTTAAGTGTCTATTAGGGTCTTTTCTCTTTACTAGAAATCTCTTGTAATGGAAAGTTTAAGTTCATCTTTCACCTAAAAATATACTGAAAATGATTCTATGTAATGTTTGCATTTCTTTCTTTCTTTCTTTCTTATGCTTTTGAGATTATTTGTGTTTGTTTCTTTTCCATTTATTGGGTAGTTTACTGAAAGTTATTCTGATATGAATGGCAGCAGCAAAAGGTCCACAGGACATTTTTTTGACTAACAGAAAGGCAACACTTGTAGAGTGGTGCGCTGGACCTTAGAGCCAGTCCACCTGATTTTAAATCCCTGTTCTATAAGATAGTATTTGTGTGATGATTGGTAATGTCACTGAGTTTCAGTGTCCTCATCTGTAAAAGGAATATAATAATAGTACCTACTTCATATATTTTTATGAGGATTGATAATTAATATTTGTGAAATTTTCTCTACAGGTGAGCAGTTCCTACCCGATGTGATTTGAGACCTTGTTTAAACATCATTCTTTTTTTTTCCAAGCCAGGAAAGGGGCATTCTGTCATCATTTTCTTCCAGATATCCAACCATTAGAATCAGTCTTTAGGTGAGATTACAACTGATGGTGTGATTCTTGGAGATTAACTAGTATTGACTCTAGCACAGTCGGCACATTACTACGGAGGATGACTTCACATCAAGGTAATGAGTAGACACGAAGTTGGAAATTTTAAGTTGGCAGTTTTGAGAGGATGGCATTGAGACAGGCAGATGGTGTGATGAAAGGAGGCTTCATGAGGCCTCCACTAGGGAATCTATTGGGCAAAAGAGAAAGATCAGGAAAGAATTCTCCCAAAGTTCAAGGGTTAGCAGTTGCCAGAACACCTAGTCTTTATGAAAATGCAGATTCCCAGACCTGCTGAATCTCTCTAGGGGATGATCTTGAGAATCTTCATTTTAATATGCTACTCAGATTATTGTATACATATTAAAGTTTAAGAAAAATGATCAAAAGGTGATATGCCAAGCAAAGGAAAACTAGGTTAGATATATAGTGGATAAATTAAATATTTTTATCGCAAAATTACCAACTTCTAATATAATGATTGTTATTGTTCCTCACCTTAATTTGATGGAGACTGTTTTACATGACCATTTCTTTAGAGACCAGCATAGTGTTGACACTCAATAATTGTTTTTGAAATAAACAAAGTAGAATCAGTAAAATATGTTGAGAAAAAATCCAATAATAAAAGAAGACTACGTAAGGAGATAAGTAGTTTTATAAAGGGTATAAAGAGATTAACAGGTGGGCTTACATGGAATGTACTTAGAGAATGCAATATTTTTTGCTAATTTTAAATATCCACACATCTAGTTAAAGCTCATGGTAAAAGGAGAAATAGTACTTGAAGCTAATGGTTATCTCCCTAATCATTGAAATTAACAATATGAATAAAATCAACTGTAGGCATTCACAAGGTTTTAACATTTGATGTTTTCAAAGGGCATTCCACATTCATTAATTATCTTTTTTGATTTCAGATCAAAACTTAAGGTTGCAAGGGGACATGTTTTTGTTCATTTTGAAAATCCATCCCTTAAATAACTTCATCAATATCATTTTTGAAGATATGGTTTATCCAAAATTATGATGGTTCACCAAAGTTAATGTATAGGAAACTTCAAGGGAATATCTTTGCACAAGGAAAGAATAAGATGGACAAGGCACATTTAGACTGGAATTGAAAGACTGAACAACAGAAAAAACAAGTTCGACATCCTTGAGAGTCTTCCATTTAAGAAAGAAAAATCTGTTCTGATCTAACATACACTACAGAATTGAAGACATTACTACTGAATCAAGTGAGACAAATTGTACCATTCTACCTTACTTAGCTTTAAATGAATTTATCTTTCATGGTAGTGCAGACATGGAGAACTGACAGTTTTAGGAACGGGCTAGCTCCAGAAAGACCCTGATAGTGGAAAGCTGCCACCTACAACTATCAAATGCATTATTTACAGGTTAGGAGGCTAAAAATTAAAAAGTAGCTCCATTTTCAATGTCCACTTCATCATTCTGATATATAAATGATGCTCCAAAGATTCTTAGTAGACATTTATCTGCCAATTAAAGCTTGCTTGTCTTTAAATAAGACCCAGAAAGAAATGCTACCTTCTCTACTTAAGCTTTTGTGACTCCAAATGATTGATCCTCCTTAGGATCTCGAAACTCCTTAGCGTCTAAACTTAGGATCTTAGAATATTAGCTCTGAATGGGTAGAGGTTTTTGTTTGTTTGGTTCACTGCCATTTCCTTAGCACCTAAAAGTGCCAAGCATAGGATGCAAACAGTGAATGACTAATTATAAATTTTATTGTAGCATCATAGCACCTGTAATAGTTTTATCCTTATCTTCTTGACTAAAAAGAACTCCAAAAGATCAGCAAATCTATTTGATCTGTCTTTGGTATTCCTAGATCATAGCATGATACCTGTTTTATAATAGCCATTTATTTTAAAAAATTGTTGAGTGAATGTTGAATTATGAGATGTCTTTTTTTTTTTTTTTGAGTTGGAATCTCACTCTGTTGCCCAGGCTGGAGGGCAGTGACACGCTCCTGGCCACCCCAGCACCGACCTGCTGGGCTCAGATGATCCTTCCACCCAAGTAGCCAGAACTGCAGGTAGGTGCTACCATGCCAGGCTAATTTTTTGTATTTATTGTAGAAATGAGGTCTCACCAAGCTGCCCGGGCTGGTCTCGAACCCATGAGCTCAGGCAATCCACTTGCCTCAGCCTCCCAAAGTGCTGGGATTACAGGCTGAGCCACCAAGCCTGGCCAAGATGTCTTTTTAAAGATATATTATTATATTAAACAATGTCTACAAAATCATTCAGGGAGATGTCTGATGTATAATAAGCATCGACAAATGATATTTCTTTTACTTTCTTGCTAAAAATAAATTATAGCTGCAAAAGAAAAGAAAAAAAGTTAAAAAGAAGAGACTATTGTCAGGTAATGATACATTAAGTGAAACTAAATTGAATTAAAATCTACCCTACAAATAACCCATACAAACTAAGAATATATAAAATTTTACTTAAGGCACAGTGAATGTCAGAGAACAAAGGATGAATTGTGGCTGTTCACTATTCAAGTTTAAAAAATAATAGGTCCATTTGATAAAAGAAAATTAACTGGAAATTAGAGCTTTCTCTCAGAGAGTGTTAATACAATTATCTTTAAGTGATGTATCTAGAGCCTAAACACCAAAGATTTGATATCAAAAGATAGGTAAGAGTCTGGTTTATTTGAATTACTATCAATGTGGTCTTGAATGAATTACTTAATACTGTTGTCCTTCAGCTTCCTTGGAGAAAATGATTATCTCAGTTTCTAGGTATATAAATCACTATATAAGCAAGTTACTATTATTAGAGTACATTAACTAAACATGGGTTACTATCAATCCATTTTTAAAAGTCATGGAATAAATATCATAACACCTTTTATGATGAGTTTATTCTCAGAGATGCTACTCTTTGTCACACCTCCAATCTGTTCCTCTCATTCCTCCTCATATACACTTTAATGAGGATTTCCAATTTTATTTTGCAGTGCCTATGAATCTACAGCCATTCTTTCCTTCCTTGAGTTAGTATCTCAAACCTCTGAAGAACAAATCAAGGAATAATACAAAGGGTAGGGGACTTGCGAACTTCTAAAATTGATTTCTTTTAAATCTTTGCTTCTGGTGAAAAACTAAACATTAATAATTTTTATAGCATGGTAAAACATACTGATTTATTACAAATATTGAAAATCAAGCTTAATGTAATACAAAATAATTGAGACTGCCTACAGAAATTATCTCGATATTATTCAAAAGGCAACTGAAATATACTTATACATTTCAAACAGCAACAATTTTCATTTTTTTCCCTTCATCTCAAAGTAAAATACATTAGTTCAGTAAGTACTTTGTTCTTTAAGTACTGTAAAAGAAGTGAACACATATAAGACTAAATCTCTAATCTTAAGTTCCTGATCTAGGTAGAGAGATATGTAATACATCTAAACATATAATAAATGTCACATGAAATAAATGCTTATGAAACTGACTAAAGAGTTTATTGTGTAAAGGAATGTTCTGAATAGAACCCAGAGAAGAAGCAAAACTTGAGAGACAGATCATGGAATTGTCTAAAAATCACGGACATCTTAAATGAATTCTTGAAAGTTTTGGGACTTCATCTACATTAATAGTTGAGGGAGGGTGTTCCATTGGTAAAAAAACAATATTAATGTCTTCCGTTTCTTGTCCCTCAGTCCTCTTCCTTCTAGAGGATGAGTCCACATTTAACTCAAATCTTTCATTTTTCTTTGTTATGGAAAGAATAGAGCTGGATATTGTAAAACGTATTAATATGAATTGAAGAAAGGGAAAAGAGGAAGGAAAGGAAAGGAAGGGAAAAGAAAAACAAGGAAAGGAAAGGAAAGGAACAAGGGAGGGAGGGGAAAAGGGGGGGAGGGAGGG
Organism: Tarsius wallacei; assembly: GCA_963574415.1. NCBI lineage: Eukaryota > Metazoa > Chordata > Mammalia > Primates > Tarsiidae > Tarsius > Tarsius wallacei. The sequence goes on from CAUYQG010103031.1 coordinate 8,039, forward strand.
TTGTTAGTTACTAAATATCAGCATGGATATTGAGATCTAGGCAGCCCAATTCAGGAAAGACTCCAAGGCGTACTGGAGAAAACAAATCCCTACTACTCAAGGAATCTCCTGCCTTTTAGGCAGCCATCATCTTCAGCATCCTTCTCTCAAGATAATTCATGAGGCAATGTGCTGTAGCAGAAAAGTAGAGAGCTTTGGAACATGACAGACCTAGATTTAAGCCCTAAACTTGCTGCTTATTAAATGTAAACACATAGGTAAGACACAAAACCCCTGTGGGGTTCGGTTTCTTAATTTCTAAATTGGACTTAATCCCCTGCTCAGCTCGTTAAGCTAGTACAAAGTAAAATATTACAACAAACGTAAGACACTTAGCACAATACCTGGGGCTTGGTGAAGTGACTTGTAAAGCACTAAGGTGCTTCCCAGAAAATATATTCGTCCTGAAGACCCTTGATACAGGATCCCAAAATACCTTCCAATGGTAGAACACAAACTCAAAGTCATTTCATACATGCCCTATCCACTTAAGGTCTCCAAGAGTTCTTGGATCATTAGCTCCAGCACTGACTGTATCCACTGAATCTAGACATGTTCCAACCTACCAGTACCTAGGATCTGCACAAGCTATCTCTTACCTGAGGAACTTCATAGCTTGATGAGTGCTATGGTTTGAATGTTTGTCCTCTCCAAAATTCACAATGAAATTTAATTGTGCTGAGCTCAGTGGCTCGCACCTATAATCCCAACACTTTGGGAGGCCAAAACAGGAGGATTACTTGAGCCAGTTTCAGATCAGCCTGGGCAACATAGTGAGTCTTCTTCTCTACACAAAATCAAAAAATTTGCCAGGAGTGGTGGTGTGATTGTAGTCCCAGCTACCAGGGAGGCTGAGGTGGAAGAATCCCCTGAGCCCAGGAGTCGAGGTTTCAGTGAGCTATGACTGTGCCATTGCACTCTAGCATAGGCAACAGAGTGAGACTCTGATTTAAAAAAAAAAAAATCAGTATTGGAAGGTAAGGCCTTTAAGAGGTGATTAGGTCATGAGAGCTCTGTCCTTGTGGGCAGATGTAATGCCTTTAGAAATAAGCTTTCAAGGAAATATATGGACTTGAGTGGGGGAAGTTGGCGGCCGAGCCAGTCAGACTTTGTGAGTCCCGGTGTGAGTGAGTGAATATATGGAAAATTTTGTGTACATGCTGGTGAGCGAGTGGGTGTGTGAGTGGCTGACTTGACTGAGGGCTAGGGAGCTAGTGTCCAGGGCTCTCCTGGTGCAGTGGCTGGTGTCGCAGCTGCTAGGCTTGGACCCTAGTGATTCCCGGGATGTAGAAGGTGAGCGCCATTCTCTCTCTTTTTTTTTAACCAACAAAACCCTTCCTGGGAAGAAAATGCTGGGAGAGACTGTCTAAGTGGGGGCTCGAGAGCAAGTGGACAGGCCCCTGGTGCAACAGCTGGTGCTGCAGCTTCTCTGCGTGCTCCCTGATTCTTCCCAGGTCGCAGAAGCCGAGAGTTATTTTTTTTTAAACGGACACAAGATTTCCTGTGAACAGTGTCAGGGAGAGACTATCACCCCAGGCTCTCCCTCACCATCGTCAGGAGAGACTGCAGACTCCAGACTTTGCCTCACCACTCCAGGGCCTAGCAGGGCACTGGCAACAGGGGCTGCAGAGGGAATCCAGAGGCAAAACGCGAAGGAAGAGAACAAGAGAGGCACCCCACCACCATGTTGTAGGCGGGGCAGGAAAGTGCTCTGACTTGCTCACCATGGAGCAACAGACCTGATCTCTTGTCACTGGGGGATCAACTACTCAGGGATTGACTGTGACCCAGAGGGAATATCCTGAAAGCACAAACTTCGGAGGAACCTGACGAGTGCTGAGTTCCAGGTGCCCCACCCCCTACCCCGATGGAGCTGTGGGACAAAGAGTATGGCCAGAAAAGGACGAGGAAGGACTCCAAAGAGATCAGTGGTGAGTCCAGGGCTGACCCAAAACCCCTCCTCCCCAGCAATCTTCTGGAACATCAGACCCACACAGCCCGGCCACCACTGAGAGGGAAAAACCCAGGTGGAGGCTAGATGTCAGTTGCAATAGGAGAACTCCATTCCAGGATAGGCCTGGCTGGGGCACCTCCCCGCCCCCCACGAGTACATACCTGGAGAAGAGACAATCCTGTACCTCCCCACGGGAGAGGATCTCCCTGACCATAAGAGAGTGGGGGAGAGGACTGCAGCCCCACCCACCTCCCCTGCCCCTCCTCCTTCCCTGTTCCCGATGATGAGAGAGTGAAAGAGGGGGCTCTGCAGAAGAGACCTGATTAGATACTTAGAGGAACAATTACAGAACCTGCCACAAGAGGGCAGGGGTTTTTTTCTTTTTCTTTTTTAAAATTTTAAAAAATTCTTTGGCTGTTTGTTAGTTCATCTATTTAAAAAATATTTTTCCTTTGTGCATGAATGTGTATGTGAGGGTTTAATCTGCATCCCTCCATTGTTTTTTCTTTTTCTGTTTCTTTCTTCTTTTATTTGTTATTTTTTGCTTATGTGTGTATATGAATGACTGAGTGTTCATCTTTCAATTTTGTGTTGTTGTTTTTGCTCTTTTGTTCCTCTTGCTTTTTTATCTTTATTTTTACAGTTTAAGGTGTTTGTCAATATGTGTGTGAGAGTTTGATTTGAATTCCTTTTTTTTTTTTTTCCTCCAGTCTTTCTGTTTATCTTCTCTATTCACTTTGTGCTAGGCATGTGTGTGTGTTTAGTTTTCTTGGTTTGTTGTTGTTGTTGTTGTTGTTTGTTTTGTTATACCTTGCTGTTATTCCAGTTTGCTTTGTGATGTGTGTATATGATTGTGTGTGTGTGTGTGTGTTCAATTGTTTTTTACTTTGGTTTCTTCTTTGCATCAACATATAGAGGTGTGGTGGGGAGTGGGTGTCAGGGAACGCAACCATATAAGTGAACACTGTAATTTGCAAGTAGTTTCTGAATCCTAGCGCCCCATCCCCTATTTTATTTGAATTTCAAAAACATCAGGAGACAGCAAAATTTCCCATCCACCATCCTATTTCAAAATAGAACAAATTCAGAGCCCGGATCAGGAAAGAATGGAGGACTGAGCAAACATCAGAAGGGAAAGCCTCTTCCACTGACACTGAATAACAGAACTAAAGAAAAAAACCAGGGATCTGTCACAAATGAGGAAAAGTCAGAGGAAGACCTCAGGCAATTAGAAGTCTACCAAAGACAAAACTCCTGAGAAATCAGACCTTGGTGCCCAAACAATGGAAGTCACCAATGACTGGCCCCAGAATATAACAGGGATTAGGGAATGGATGAAAAGAGTGAGTAAGACCCAAGGAAGACAAGATGCAACCCTGAAAGAACTTGTAACAGAGATTTTGGCAATAAAAAAATTCATCCAGGAAATAAATAACAAGATGACATGCATGGAAAGTATAATTAATCTAGCTGAAGAAAGAATCTCAGAACTGAAAGACCAGAACATGGAAATAGCCTGATCTGTAAAAAAACATAGAAAGAAGGCTCAGAAAGAAAGAACAAAGCCTACAAGAGATGTGCGATTATATCAAGAGGCTGCTACCTTACTAATAGCCCTAGGTAGACCAATGAGGCAAAAAATCAGCAAGGAGATCCAGAACTTAAACTTGACACTCAACCAAATGGACTTAATAGACACCTACGGATTATTCCACCCAACAACCACAGAATATACATTCTACTCATCACCACACAGAACGTACTCCAAGATTGATCACATCCTTGACCACAAATCAAGCATAAACAAATTTCATAAGGTTGAAATCTTGCCATGCACATTCTCAGACTATAGTGGAATAAAAATAAATATCAACACCAACAAAATTTCCCCAAGGCCCACAAAGACTTGGACACTAAACAGCATGATGCTGATCAACTACTGGGTCAAAACTGAAATCATAGCAGAGATTAAGAGATTCCTGGAAACAAATGAAAATGAAGAAACATCTTACCAAAACCTCTGGGATGCCATGGGAACAGTTTTAAGAAGGGAATTTATATCTCTATGAGCACACATCAAGAAAACTGAAAGAT
>CAUYQG010103032.1:0-14612 GCA_963574415.1 Tarsius wallacei
TTTTCTTTTTTTTTTTTTTGAGTTGGGGTCGCACTCCGTCACCCAGACTGGAGTGCAGTGGCCGCTCCCGGCCCCCGCAGCCTCGACCTGCTGGGCTCCGGCGATCCTTCCGCCTCAGCCTTCCAAGTAGCTGGAACTACAGGTGCGCGCTACCACGCCCGGCTAATTTTTGATTTATTGTAGAGATGAGGTCTTGCCAAGTTGCCCAGGCGGGTCTCAAACCCACGGGCTCAGGCAATCCACTCACCTCAGCCTCCCAAGGCACGGGATTACAGGCTGAGCCACCAAGCCCGGCTACACTTTTGTTTTCCTAAAAGCAAACTCTCATTTCTCTTATCTCACCAGTTATATAGTATTTAATTAAATTACATTTATAATTCTTGTCGGTGTGAAAAAACTGACTCTTAATAGCCTGCAGTTCAACTGGTGTGAGCCCATTCGTGAGATTTCTGGAGAACAGAGCAAGACCTTCAATGGTCAGTTGGGTGGTCAGTGTTTACAGAGGAAATGAAGTGTGTTGGTCAGTCACATCAAATGGTACAAGAACTTTGTGATTGGTTGTGAGAACCCTGTGAGATTTTATTTTTGTTCTTTGCTTGATGAAAACTAGCTTCATACTGGCTCAGGTATCTTCTGTTGTTACTATATTTGGAAAGAGTGTTTACTTTAAAAAGTTAAGCTAAATATTTTAATAAACAAATCTTCTTTAATAGCCATGGCCTACAGAAATAAATGTAATACATCATGGTTTAGTTTCAAGAGGCCTCCGTTTCTTTTTAAAAATAAACTCTATATTTTACAATAATTTGAGATTTACAGAAAATCTGCAAAGACACTACAGTGTGTTCCCTCAACCAGTTTCGCCCCGTTGACATTACGTTATTATAGCACGTTTGTCACAACTGAGAAACCAACATGGGTACATTAGTGATGTCTAAAACCCCGTACTTTACTAGGATTTCACTAACTTTTCCACTAACTTCTGTTTTCTCCTCCAGGATCCCATCCAGGTTGCCTCACTATAATTCCGTCATCCTGTCTCCTCAGCCTCCTCTGGTCTGTGACTGTTTCTCAAACATACCTTGCTTATCACGCCCTTAACAGTTTTGAGGAATCCTGGCCACGTAGCCAATAGAATGTCTCCCAGTCTGAGTTCAACTATTTTACTCATGAGTAGACCTGGGTTATGGTTCTTTTGGAAAGAACACTGACGAGGTCAAGTGGCCTTCTCATCACATCTTATCAGAGGCTCACACTATCAACATGACTTATCACTGGTGACGTGCACAATGGCCTGGCCAAGGCAGTGTCTGACAGGTCTCTCCACTGTAAGGTCACTTATTTTCTTCCCTTCCCACTCTACTCCTTTGAAGCAAGACATTATTTGTAGCTCACATTCAAGGAGGTGTATGAGCAGGGGAATTTCTACATGAAGGATTGGAATTCTTTTGCAAAGTATTGCTTTCTCTCTCCCATCTATTAATTTATTCAGTTGTTTGTGTGAGTATGGACTCATAGAAATCTATTTTGGCGAGTTCTAATCTGACAGTACATTAGTTTGTTGTTCATCCTGGTTTTGGCCATTGGGAGCTTGTCAGGTCGGCTCCTGGGTCCCTCTGATATGCCTCACGTGTGTCTTTTGAGCATTTCCGAACTTTCTGGTACTACAAGACATTCTAGGCTCATCCTGCATTTTCCCTGGCACAGCCCTCCTCTGCAAGGAGCCTTGGTTTCTTTCCTGGAGAATGAGATTAGAAACTCAGATCTGGGGTCTGGGGCTGCGTGTGTTTATTGTTACTGGGGTGTCACTCCTTTGGCCCTCGCAGCACGCAGAGCTTGGAAACGTGTATGCTAACCCATGCACACACACATACCTGTAATGACTTCTGCATCCATCCCCCTGAATCTGCATTAAGCTAACTGTAAATTCCTACGGATGCCTCTGACAAATCCAGTACCACATGACTTGTGTCAGCTTTTTCTACTTACTTATCTATAACTTTCCTCTCTAACAATAAGAAACCTGGCTTTCTTCATCTAAACGCTTAATCTTAAGGACTTTCTACCCTTTTCTCTACTTCATTCAATCTATAAATTTATCATTTGTAATTCTGAAATTTTATTCAAAGAAATATATGAGAATGAGAAATGATAAAACAATGAAACACCTCCAAATAATCCAAGTTGTTATCAAAACAATGAAGAGAATCTTTAAATATATGCTACCATTGAGACCACTGGAGCTCTTGTGGTTAAAGGCTCTCAGGAAATTAAGTACCATCAAAAGAAGATGAATATACTTTATCTTTTTTTATGCCTCAGTATCCTAGCACAGCAGTTGTTTAGAATGACTTCACAATTTGCTGCCTTCCCCAAGAAGTTTGAGCAATCAAGGCTTAAAGAATTTATGTAGTAAAGAGAAAGAAGAAATACTTGTTTTTACAATTATACTAGGATCATGGATTTCCTGACAATGGCCAATAAAGGCCAGAATTATACTTGATTATTTCAAGTCATTTTAAATCTGTGGCTGTCTAAAAAACTGTTGGGTAACCCCCTTAGGTCCCCTCCCACTGAGACTACTGAAATTCCACATTAGTTATAACCTTCTGTCTTTGAAAAGTTTTCAGATTTGGAATAACAGACCATCTTCAGCATATTAGCTATAGAATTATTACTGCTATAACATTATTAATAATAAAAGTTTCTTTTAAGACTCGGTGGAATCCGGCCAACATTGATCTATCATGGGTACTTGACTGGTAATAAACAATTAAGACATAGTACTCGGAAATGTTTGATGACTATTACTTGAATAATTTGGTGTTATGAAATTCTCCAGAGTTTTAAATAATACATGTAAAACCAAGCCAGCTACTTATTTATCCACTAGAGATGGGGGTCTTGCTATGTTGCACAGGCTGGTCTTGAACTCCTGGGTTTAAGCAATCCCCCTGCCTTAGCCTCAGGTGTGAGCCACCATGCCAACTACTCAGATTTTTAGTTTCACTTTATATTCCTTCTCTTGCTTTAGAGCTACATTATTCAATGTATACAGTTTAACTGTTATAGTGATAAGTGGGAATTAGGAGGTATTCCCAACTACTCTTCAACACCGTACATTTAGGAAATGCTTTCTAGTATTTTTTGGTCAATATAGACAAACAGGAAATAGATGAAATTAGCCTACCTACTGGTTTCACCAAATACTTTCAGTAATTTTCCCGCACACAATTCATTCATTTATTCAAGAGTAGTTTCTTGAATAGGAGGTACTAGGTTAAGCCCTGTGGGAGATTCAATTCCAGGAACAAGGCTGTGTTAATAACAATCATTACATGAAAGAGCGGTTTTTCTATGGATTATAATAATTGTCTCTGAAGACTTCCTTTGCATGAAAGAGATCAATCTTAGTAGCTTGAATTTATGGACGATGACCCAATTCTCTAAAACGTCTGAGTATGACTAGAATGTGGGCTCCAGAGCCAAACGACCTAGTTCAAATCCCACCTCCACTCTAGTAATTACATGACCTTAGACAAATTATTGAATCTAAGCCTGTTTCCTTTTCTGTAAAATGGAGAACTCCTATCACTGTTAGTCTCCAGGCATAATAAATGCTCAATTAATGTCAACGTACTATACTATAACAATATAATGGAAGAGATGTCAGTGACCATTTCATGTAATTTCTCATCTGTCAACCTTTCTCTTTATTTCCCATCACTGCTGAGAGTGTATCGTATCCTGCAACCAGAACGAACTACACACAGTGCTCTCAATACTCGAAGATACTTTTGCACTTAGAAATACCCTTTCCTCCCTGGTCTATCTGGTAAACTCTTACCCCTCAAGACTCAGCACTCACATTTCTCATTTACTTGTCACCTAACATTTTTTTTAAAAACACTCCAAATGACATCCTCCTGGAAACACATCTACCAGCAAATACAACATGTAGAATCAGGATTAGCGCGGCTTGGAAGAGAGCCTGTTGAATATGCACCTCGACCGTTTTCCTCTTTAGAAAATTGATTCCACCTGCCACAAGTGCAGTAAAAACTCATTCCTTGCCAGTAAGATATCGCCCCCCACATGTACTTACTATGTATATTTTTTTGTGCACAAGCTTTATTCAGTTTATAGAAAGTTTTTAGGTCCATTACGGAGGGACACCAGATATGCAACTGAAACCCTGTAAGCGACGGATGGAGGGAGGAGACTGCCGTGACCACCCCTCGCTCGCCCCTCACTCACAAGATTCCCCGTGAAAGTCACAGACGCGGGAAGTCGAGAATAACTGCCAGATTTCATGCACGCTGAACAGAAGCTTGTTTCAAAATCAAGGGAGCGATACGGGGGGGGGCGGGGGGGGCACGTTCATCCCTCAAACGTCCATCACGCAGGCCAACGCCGTGCGCGTGTTCGAGTCCCCGAGAGCTTCTCTGATAATCCTGCGCCTTTGGTCGGTTAGAAAAACCCATCATCTGTGCCAACCTGAAGCCTAACCACATGTGCTTGTAAAGGTGGTGCTTACTGATCCGACAAACCGGAAAAGGGACACTGGCAACGCGGGTCCGTGCCCACCTCGCGAACCTCTGGCGACCGTGTCTCTGCGGTGCGGGCCTTTGAAGATCCAAAGGTACTGCGAACAGTCTAAATGTTGAAAATACAGAATGTAAGCATCCGCTTGAACACACCTGCACGCCCAACGATCCACACGGATGAAGGTGTTTGAAACGGCCCCTCGGTCACTACCTGGCCCCTGACAAACTCAAGGCTGCAAAATGGCTTCTTGGCTGTTTCTCCAAAACAAGTAACATCCTGTCCCCAAACCCGACAACACGCCTCGTCTCCGCCCCGCTTTCCAAGGCATCAGTGGGCAGAGGGCGTCATAAGATGCACAGGGAGGGACCGCTCGGCTGGAGCCTCGGCTTCCAGGCACGCGGATGGCAAGACGGACTCGGGCAGGGCCGAGCGGCCAGACAGGACGCCAGGGGCTCCCGTCGGACGCCGGGCGCGCGCCGATTTCCACTTTTACCGGAGGCCACGACTCCGGCGGGACGCGGCGGCGCTCCGAGCTCGCCCCCCGCCCCGCCCGGCCGCCCCCGCCGGGACTCCGCAGCCCTCGGGCCGCGCGCCTCGCCTCGCCCGCCGGGGAACGCGCGACGCGGCCGCCGGGCTTCGCCGGAAGTCCCGGGCGGGCAGGGGACGCCGCTCAGCCGGCCTTTCCGCCGCCGGGTCGGCCGCCCCCCGCGCCCCGGCTCGCGCCTCCCCTTCCCAGGCCTCCCCGGCGGGCGAACGTGGCGAGACCGGCGGCCGCAGGCGCGGCGGAAGCGGGCCTCGCTCCTCCGGGCCGCGGGACGAGGGCGACGCGGGGCCCGCACCCCGCGCGGCGGCTCCCGGCGGCGGCTCCCTGGCTTCCGGGCTGCGCGCGCGCGGCGGAACCCAGAGCCCGCGCCCAGCACGCCCGCCTCCCCGGAAGGATTACGGGCCGGGCCTGCGAGTGCGACGTGCCACGCCGAGCACGCCTCATGGCGACCGCGCGGCGCCCACCCTCCGGACTCGGCTCTCCCCGCCCGCAGGCCTGCGCCGCGCATGTGCGCCGCGGCTCCGGACGGCGGCCGCGGGCCCCGCCCCGAGGTGGGCGGGCCCGGCCTCCGGAGCTGGCCAATTGGCTGGCGGGCCCGCGCGCCGCCCGGCCCCGCCCCGCCCGCCCGGCCGGCGGCCGGCTGCACGTGCCCGTGTTTGTGTACGTGCGGCCGCGGCGGGCGCGGGAGCGGGCCCGGGCTCCGGATTGGCTGCGGGGCGCGGCCGGACTGGGCGCCGCGGCCCGGGGCGGCCCGCCAGGCCGGGCGAGGCTTAAGTTCTCGCGCTCGGGCCGGCCCGCGACACTCACCTGCGCGTCCGCCGCGGTGCCCGCGCTCTGCTCTCCCCCGCGCTCTGGTCGTCCGCTCGAGGCGGGAAATGCTGTTGCTCGATTGCAACCCGGAGGTGAGTCTCGGGCCCCGTGCGCCCGCGGGCACGGCTTCCCGCCGTGCCTCCTCGGCGCGTCCTCGTCGAGCCTCGCGGGCGCGGTTTTGCAGCGAGGGGAGGTCTCTCCGAGTGGGGGGGGGCGGGGCCCACGCGAGAGGGCGCGGTCTGTCGTCTCCCCGCAGGCGGACAGTCTGAAGCACCTGCTGGAGACGGGGGCCTCGGTCAACGCGCCCCCGGACCCCCGCGAGCAGTCGCCCGTCCACCTGGCCGCGGGTGGCGGCCTGGCTTGCTTTCTTCTCTGGCAGCTGCGGGCGGGCGCCGACCTCAACCAGCAGGTAACTAGGTAACCGATTGTTGCTGTGTGCACCCTTCCCTCCGCCCCGAGTCCCCCCCGACGCTGTTTAGGTGCCAGGGATTTGAGCTGTTTCGGTTGCTACGAACATGGCTGTGGCAGCGAGGTCCAGTGGAAATAGGGTGCTAGACACGTATGTAAATTTAAATGTTTAGTAGCCCCATGAATAAGGAAACACGGAATTTTAGTGATTTAACCCAACTTACTCAAGATATCCTATCAATGTGTAACCGATATAAAGCGATTATTGATGAGATAGTTTATTTTCTTTTCCTGCCGTGTCTTCACAATCCGGTGTGACAGCAGGTCTCAATTCAGACTGGCCACATTCCAAATACTCTTTAGCCATGAGTGGCCATTAGCGGTCACCTAGGCCTACCGTTCATTTCAAAAGAAGTAATTGCTACATTACCAAAAGTCTCACAAGTATAGCAATTGAGATACTTGTGAGACATGCTCACAGCCATTATAGTTTCCTAAAGAACTTCCTCATGGTAGTTTGCATCTTCCATGGAATGTGAAGGTATGAATTTTAAATTGTAAGCTTTTTGATTTCTGTAGTACTCTATTTTGCTTTTATTCATCCACATTTTAATGTATGTGATGTGGCTGCACATGTTCTTATTATGAAAACTTTATTAGACACACTAGAGGAATTTATCAAAAATGTGTTAACTAACATTAAATTGGCATTCTGTCCAGAAAAAAAGAAAAAAAAAAAAAAGCCTGAATTAACAAATTCAGTCCAGTACAATGTGTTTCTAAGTGGCTTCCTCCAATAACTAGTATTACCCTTCACCCACCAATTTCCACAAGAGGGTATTTTGGGCAGATTCTAAAATGCACTGTTTTATCCTTAAGGATGTTTTAGGAGAAGCTCCACTACATAAGGCAGCTAAAGTTGGAAGCCTGGAATGCCTTAGCCTGCTTGTAGCCAGTGATGCCCAAATTGAGTGAGTATCAAACTAGTGGCTTCAAATTTTATATTTTCCTGGATTAAACTAATCAGATACCTGAAGCAAAATTACACATGCTTTTATTATTTTAGTTTTTGAGTTGGGGGGTCTCATTTTTGCCCAGGTTGGAGTGCAGTGGCACAATCACTGCTTACCACAGCCTTGGCTTCCTCAGTAGCTGGAACTACGGGCATGTACCGCCTTACCAGGCTAATTTTTAAATTTTGAGAAGTTCTCACTGGCTACCTTTGGATACTCATTCATTGAACTGAACACCAGATACTGTACTCTTGCATTCATTCACAAGTGCAATGCCCACTCTGCTGTACTGTGCTGGCCTCTGAGGATACAGTACGAGCAAAACTGGAATTTCCCTATGTGTCCTTCACCTCTTCTGTTCTGCAGCCAACATTGTATGAACCTCAGATCCCTTTGCTAGGAAGATACAAAAAGACTAAACAATTGTCAGTTTTTACTTAACTCAATTTTTGTCATAATTTCAGTTTATGTAATAAGAATGGGCAGACAGCTGAAGATCTTGCATGGTCATGTGGATTTCCGGAATGTGCCAAGTTTCTTACAACAATTAAATGTATGCAGACAATAAAATCAAGTGACCGCCCCGATGGGGATCATTGTGTTCCAGAGCTCAGACAAAAACGAAGTTTTGGAAGTGTAGACAACACAAGTGGGAAAAGGAAGTGTTGGTAAGTGACTCATAGCTGCTGCATTCTCCCTCCCTCAAGGATTTCTTGTTTAGCATAGGATTTATTGTTCTGTTTAAGTACTGACACTCCTGTTCCTAGTATAACCATTTCATTCTCATTAATATTTTTAATACTGGTTATACTTATTACTGTTAGATTCTAGAGACCTAAAATTGGCCTGCATGGTGGAAGTTTAGGGAACCGTCCTCTTTTAAAAGTTATTAACGTTGACATGTTTTTTCAAAACAGATGTCATGTGGGTTATGAAGAAGTCTGAAGAACACCTTCATTTCATGTAGATCTACAAGCTGCTGCTTTTGGCTAACCGTATGTGTCTAAACTCCTTCTAAGAAGGAGGAAAACTTTCTTCCAAGTGAAGATAACCTTTCAGAATACATGTATTTACATGCCTAAAATATATTTTGGTTGTGCATGCTTTGTCTTTAAGTTATTAAAGGAATGTCTAAAGAATAATTCTCTGTGTAGTACTTATAACTTTTGAAAAAAATCATAGCTGAAACCACCAAAACTACAACCAGGATTTAATTTGAAATTAAATGTATTCTTTATTAACAAATTTATACCACTTTACTGCAGTCTTTGACACCAAGAAATTTTAAATAATATTTGGTCGCTGAGGAAGACATAAGTTATAGTAAGCGTCTTTGTTCCAAAAGTCTGGCCCCTTCCATCCACACCAGCCCTGGATATGGGAAAAAGGAAAGGAAAGTCTTTTGCAGAGTTACAAGACCACATGCTGGGAGTTGTAACATGAGGCTCTGTCAGTGGACCTTGGAATAAGACTCTAAATGCCTATATAATTCAAGGATTTGAATTGCTTCTAAGAAAAGTGACTTATTTGGGTCCACTTAGGGTAGATTTTTAAACTTTTAGTTCTATAATATTTAATTATGGAAACAGTTTTTTAAAAAAACTTCCTTTCAGTAACTGGTTTCCAGACTTTATAGCTTCTAGAGATGTGAAGTTTTGTACTCTGACAGTTGACAGCATATGACAGTGTAATGGGCAGTGTTTTCTTAGTAGTCCATCAGAGACTGTAACATGTACCATTCAGTGGCTTCTTAGATATGATGAAATATGGGTAAGAAACCCGAGCTTGCCCATGAGTTGCACTCTACACTTTCATTTCAAATCTTAGGCTATATTCAATTCTGCTTTCTATTTTTCATGTCAATGTTAATCCTTTTCCCCAGCAGAGAAAATTACTTTCAAACAAAATCTCATTTAGAATGTTAAATTTATCAAATTTCTCATAGGGCCACTAAGTTATTTATTTATTTATTTTAGTTGGAGTCTCACTCCGTCGCTCAGACTGGAGTGCAGTGGCCGCTCTCGGCCACCGCAGCCTCAACCTGCTGGCTCCGGCGATCCTTCCGCCTCAGCCTTCCAAGTAGCTAGAACTACAGGGGTGCACTACCACGCCCGGCTAATTTTTTAATTTATTGTAGAGATAAGGTCTCGCCAAGTTGCCCAGGCGGGTCAGGCAATTCATTCACCTCGGCCTCCCAAAGCACGGGATTACAGGCTGAGCCACTGAGCCTGGCCGGGCCACTAATTTTTTAAAGAAGAAAACTTTAACCAAAGCTGATGCGGTCTGAGTTCTAGTATATCATTCTCAAGTGAAATGCTTTGACAAATACTTGCAAGAAGGCTGGCTGAGCTTCTGAGAATCCTCCATGTGAGTGACAAGCTGCAGTCTGCCTCCTTCCTCTAACTACTCTGAAGATGCTGAGTATTCTGGACCTAGAGTCAAGCTGATAGTTTCTATAGAGCATGGTGAGTTAGCTCTCTTTTTAGTGTGGAGGAGGGAGAGCAGAGTAGAAATGCTCTTTTTATTTTTCTGTTTTTATGATTGCAAAAATAAGATATACATAGTAAAATTCAAAGGAGATGAAAGTGAAAGATCAAGTCCTCTGCCAGCCCTACTTTCCTCTCCCCCTTGGTAACCATTATTAAATTTATTATTTTTTAGCTCTGTTTCTATGCATACATAATACTCTCATTTTTTCAGCACAACTTTCTCATAATAAATTTAATGTCTTAAAATCTGTTTTCTTAACAAATATAAAAAAGGCTTCCATCTCTGTTTTAACCTTTTTGTGATCCTTTTATATATGTAGGCCTTCTCCAGGTAACCAGAACCAATTTTTTGAAAAGAAAAACGGGTAGAGAGAGGGCCAATATGGGAGTTTATAGGGGCCATGCTTCCTTCCTGTGAGTGACTGGCCTGAGAGCTTCACACTGGAAACTCAAGAGGTAAAGCCAGAGGCAGAAATCTTCTAGATCCCGGCGTCAAGTGAGTCAACGGTGTCACTGAGGGACTTTGGCTTCATAGTTTCTTGTATGCTTGTGGAGCAAGGGGGTTTCTGCTGTTGCAAGGGTCCACAGAAATATAACTAGCAAAAGGAGACTGCAATTCTCAGAGAAAGGACCCAGGACAATGGCTATTCTAATTGCTTTGGAAAACCCTATTGAAAGCAGCAATCATTATTTCTAGCATCCCCTGATGAAAATAACGAAGATTTCTCTGCCTTTAAGACCTAAGTGCCTGGCTCTCAGTGAGCTCCGTTGACCGAGTCTGGCCCGCCCTTCTAGCCTTACCTGCTTGTCCTCTGAGCACTCTCCCTGTTTGTGTTCTGGGAGCATGCCATGCTTTCTCTCATTGCTATGGCCTTATTTAAAACCTACCGGAGATGCCACCTTTTTCTTGTGAATCCTTTTTGGACCCTCCTTCTCTGCCCTACACTAGGCTGAGAGCTTCCTAAAGACCTTTTGTAATGCCCCTAGGTATAACTAGGTACTTGATAAATGTGGGATAGATGAATACTCTGTTATAGAATGAGAGTAAATATTACTACTGCTTTCAGTAAGATATGTGTACCAGTCAAAAAGCTTTTATAGACTTAAATATCCAAGTGCCTTGAAAGAGAAAAGCATGGAAAAAGAGAGCATTTAAGAACACATTTCTATCCTGTTAGTCCTTACTCTTATCATTAGCAAAAATACTCTAGTAAATGGAGGGTATAGGAGAGTTCAGCTACACATTTTCCCCATAGGGCTTTAGCAACCTAATGTGGTTATTTTTTGCAACTTCTGAAAACAGCGCACCAGTGAATTTCAGTGTTAAGCCATCTAATTCCTCAGGAATTCTGCTTTTTAAAAAATTATCTAATTAAACCACAGCTTCAGAGTTCAGAAAAACCTCTCTTTGGTACTAATACAATTTACCTAAGTGATAAACATGACAGTGAAGTACAGTGGGTAACAGTAGGATATATTCAGTAGTTTATAGTTTAAAAGGTTGTAAGAATTCTCTATAATTTCAATATATTTGGCAAAGAATATAGATGTTATTTAAAATGCAAGCTATGTTTTACAATGCTTTCTCCTAAAGACTTAGTGCTGAAGTTTCCCATGAGAATTAGTTACCTATAAAGTACCCTAAATTTATACCTTCTTCAACTGATATTGTAAGAAAGAACAAATACTCTTAAATATGTCTCAACTCCAAATCCTTTATAGAATGAGATCAGGTTATATGTAAATAAATTACAATTAGTCAAGCCTCCATAATGTCTAGCATACTGCTTAGCTACTTTTTGGTTACTTCTAAAATTGAAAGTTTATATATTCTACTCTTCTATTTCAAGATGTTGATAAACCTTGATACATTTGCTTTTGTAAAGCTCTAAAATCTCCAAAGGAATATATTTATGAACTTTGTGTCCTATTATTAAGCTTCATAACTGAGACAGTTTTTATAAATCTAACCTAAATTCTGTCTTTCGCAATTGACTTTGTCCCCTGGTCTTCCCTGTGTGGAGAGGCAGTTACTCATCAGCCTTAGTACACCTCCACACAGTGAGCGGGGCTGCCCTCAGCTTAGACTATTCTGTTAATGGCCAGTTTGCTATCCTTCATTTCTGAGTTCTTTGCCTGTGTCTAAGTTAGCGTTAAATGGATACCTACCTTTTCCAAAATAACTTGCAGGTCTTCAGCACCTGTATAATGAGGATCTAGAATCAAAAATTTTATCTGCCCTGTAGTCTCATTCCACGCAACTCCTAGTATTGTGTGGGCCAAAACTCCTCCTCCTATAGAAGAAGAAATGGAAATACAGAGATGAGCATAAACTTATTTCAATTGCCTATTCAATTTTAAAAGACCCATTACTTTGCCTATTAACTGACCTAAAACAGCACTGAAATGGACTCCCCCACAGTGTAAAAGACCATATTGTCAAATATACTCTGAAAAGCTCAGATTACATCTTTAACACTTAGAAGTTAGATTAATCATATCTATAGTTATATATGTCTTAAATTCCACTGTTGTATCCTTAGAATTATCTACACTGGATTTAGAAAGCTAAATCCACTGTAGAGGATGCACACTCTTCCCAGTGGAGTGACCATCGCTGCTGTGGTGCCTCTCAGCAGCCAGCCCTGCTGCCTCTGCCCCAGGCACCTCCAGTGGCAGAGGCCCTCCTCTCGTGAAGTTAGTTCTGATATTCTGCTGACATTAGCTATCTCCATTTCTCACACCTTGGCTTGTCTTCTGACAAAACAGAACAAATCTATTTTTCATAGAAATATGCGTCTTTAGTTCAGTTACTACAGATTTCTTATTTTACAGACAAAGTCTAGAGAGGCTAAGTCATCTGTCCGGTGTCACACAGCCAGCCACGTTAGTGACACAGCCATGCTTTATGATGCTATTTCCTCTTTCTAATACTGCTCTCAGCTCTTTAAATGTTTGAACAGTTACCTCTTTTCTTAGTCTTTACTTTTTCTAGTTATTACAGTCTTTGTTGTAATCTTCAAGCCACCTTGGAAATTAATACATATGTCCAGATATTTTTGTATGTGGTGTAAAAGTTAATCTAAAATGTTTAAAATGATTGGTTTTATGCAGCCTTTAATATTTATACCTTTAATATTCATATTAATAAGTTCTGCATACTCTCCACTCTACCAAAAGAGCTCAAGATGCCAAAACACCTTACCGATCATGACTGGGGTTCCTTCAGTCTGGAAATGATTAGCCAGTTCCCGTCCTTTGGAGGCCATTTCTGAACCTTGGCTAGAAGGAAACCATCTTCCATCAGATGAACTACTTCCAACACTAAGGTCAAATGAGCTTGGGGGGTCAATGTTTTCTATCTTTGACTTGTTATTAGACAGTATATATAAATGTCAATAAATTAAACTAAGTGGTAGGGAGCCTAAGGAACAATTTAAAGCAACATAAACACTACATACTTAAGGCCACTAAGTACACTAGGAAAGAAGCTAAAAGACCGTGAGTGTCTGCTTTTGGGACTGCATAAAGAAGGTACCAGATTTTTTTTTTTTTTGAGTTGGAGTCTCACTTTGTCACCCAACCTGGAGTGCAGTAGCATGCTCATGGTCACCACAGCCTCAACCTGCTGGGTTCAGGCGATCCTTCTGCCTCAGCCTACCAAGTAGCTGGAACTACAGGCACGTGCCACCACTCCCGGCTAATTTTTTGATTTATTATAGAGATGAGGTCTTGCCAAGTTGCCCAGACTGGTCTTGAACCCGTAGGCTCAGGCAATCCTCTCACCTCAGCCTCCCAAAGTGCTGGGATTATAGGCGTGAGCCACTGTGCTTGGCTGGTCCTGGATTTTTAACATGAAATTGAAACTGGTCATCTTGATGCCCAGGGGATTCTTATGGGTGGACTAAAGTATCAGAAGAATCAGTTTTAAGTCCTGGGTTCCTGTCTTCTTGCTCGTGGATTTCCTAGTCTGTATTTCCTCATCTTTAAATTGGGACCAATACCTGACCTGTCTTTATGAGATTCTAGGATTAAAATACATCATATGTGTGATGAAATGTGAAAACTGCAAATGTTTTCAAGCGCAACATATTATTTTTTAGGGAATATTTGAATATATGCTGCAATTTCCATTTTTTTTTAAACGCAGGGTCTCATTCTGTTGCCAGGCCTGGAGGACAGTGGCATAATCATGGCTCTCCACAGCTTTGACCTCCTGGGTTCAGGCGATTCTCCCCCTTCAGCCTCCTGAGCAGCTGGGACTGCAAGCATGCGCAACTATGTCTGGCTAATGTTTAAAATTCTTTGTAGGGGCGAGGTCTCACTATGTTGCCCAGGCTGGTCTTGAACGCCTGGGCTCAAGCACTTCTCTTGGCTCAGCCTCCCAGAGTGCCAGGATTGCAGACGTGAGCCACTGGGCCAGCCAGTCTCTATTTTGAGAAAAGAAAGATGGACTGGTGAAGGGAGGTGCCAGGTGGTGCTAAACCTTAGGACTCGCTTAACGAGGAATTTACAAATAACTTTTCAATGGACTAAAACATTCACTTTTTAAAAAGTCTTCACTACTCAGTTTGTCATCTTCAGCACTGACTTCCACAGCCTCTCAGCACTTAAGGCAATAAGGATAACGTTACTATAGTTATCAGTAGAAAAGGTATTTCAGAGCATAAGGTCATACAATAAGGAGTCAGTTAGTTATGGTCATAGAAAGTGATATTTATATTTTCTCATTTTAATGTTAGAATTATGCTTAAAATACACTGGAAAAGATAAACTGAATACATTAGTTGGACACATTAT
>CAUYQG010103033.1:0-12834 GCA_963574415.1 Tarsius wallacei
ACCAACCATGCTGCCCATCGAAGCTGGACTGGATTAAAAAAATGTGGTACAGATACACAATGGAATATTATGAAGCCATAAAGAAGGACAAATATATGGACTTTGCAGCAACTTGGATGGATTTAGAGTCGATCATACTCAGTGATCTACCACAGAAACAAAGAACAGAGTACTATATGTTCTCACTCATAAGCAGACCCTGAACAATTATCATAATACTATAAGAGAGGGATTGGCAGTAGTGGGATACTGCCAGGGGAGGGGAGTGGGAATGGCAGTTCAGGGAAACTGCCAGGGGGTGCACACCTCATCAACAAGAGTACCTGCATAATGAACATTTGTATACCTAACCCTGAATTGTACCCCACATCTTTAAAATAAAAAATTCAAATGTTAAAAAAAAAAAGAAAACACAGTAGACACCCTTATGGAAATTGGAACTAGCAACCAATTCCCAATCAAAACCCCAAGTGCTCATACCATAAGAGATAAGATAGACAAGTGGGACCTCATCAAACTGACAAGCTTCTGCAAAGCAAAATAAACCATCAAGAGATCAGAGAGACAGTCCACAGAATGGGAAAAAAATATTTGCCAACTGTATGTCTGATAAAGGCCTAACATCTAGGGTCTACAAGGAACTCAATGGGCCAATAGAAAAAAAAAGTCCCTTTAAAAGAGGTTTCTGCTTTTTACTTTATTTTATTATAAATATGTAGGGTACAAATCAAGATTAGGTACATAAGTAATGTATATGCAAGTGAAGTTTGGGCCTCCAGTTGGTCTTTGCTTCCCTTGGTTTACTATCAGGTACCCTTTGTATTGTTATGCGCCGCAATTTCTTATTGGCAATTGCTGATATTGGGAATTCCTATAGTTTTTGAGATGTGCATTTTATGCCCAGTTACCTTTTTGGACTACCTTAATTATTTTACGAAAATGTATACAGTCATCCTAATATATCCTGTGATTTTTGTGTGTTTTTATTACTCTTTTTTTGCAAAACTGCTTATGGTTTTGTTGATCATCTCTAATATATATGTATATTTAAGATTCATTTATTTCTCCTTTTCTAATATATTTCTATTATTCAACTTTATTTTCTATTTACCTTTAAAATCTTTAAAAAATATTTCTTAGCTGAATGCTTAGTTCATTAATTTTGAAATTTTTTGTTTCTAAAAGAATTTAATTAAAGATCCAGACTTCTCTTTAAATGTTACTTTGACTGTATTCCACAATTTTTCTATATAATTATTTCATTTTCATTACTTTCTAAGACTTATTTAATCATGGCATTTCCTTTCCTTTTCTTTTTTCTTTCTTTTTTTTTTTTTTTTTTTTTTTGATTGTAATGATTGCCAGTTACTGCAAAGTTAAATGATGTTTTAACTTTTCAGTTCTTTCAAAGCTCTTCATCAATGGATTCACATCAGTTCTCTTAGCCTATGAGTTCCCCAGTAGCAGGAACTGTCTTCATTTAATCTTCTGCCTTAGGCCTGGTGTGGTACTGTGCATTCACCGTAGGCACAAATAAATAATTTTCAATTTCCCAGATCCATTAATACATTGAGTCATTCATAATTTCATTCATTTACTTAACATATATTTCTTGAAGTTTAAGAAGGGGCTCATGGGAATATTCTAGGCACTTAAGTTGGTTATATTGTTTGGCATCTAGTAATCTGGGATGTGGTCTCATCTGTTAATGGGGTAATTCAAATATAGGCCACTACACAGATGGTATATTTTTCTATAGTTATTTCCCTGAGGTGTTTCATTTTATTATTTTGGCTACTTGTTGGTAGAGTCAGAGTCTATATTACAAATTAATAATGCTATACGGTTGGGTGGTTAAAGGAAGGGGCTGTGTATCCTGTTAGCCTTTCCCTTTGCTTGTCTGTTTTTTGCTCTGCTGCCATTGGAATGATCTAGAATGCTTTTAAACTACTGTTGTCTGAGCACAAATCTAGATTAAAAGAGACAAAAATAAAAGATAATACCTAGGCAATCATATTTTGTAAAAGACTCCCAAAGGATTCTACAGTGTACTCAGGGCTGTAGCACTTGAAACATATTTATTATTCAGACTATAGCTCACAGTCTCTTTCTATTTGTATTGTTGGGTTTTATTTGCTATTTTGTGTGTGTATGTGTAGTTTCTGGGTAGAGATTGAAAGTTGGATACATGGAATATGCAGACATTGGTAAAAAAAAAAAGTTTTGATTTCACTTTAAAATAAGCATACATGAATAAAAACTCACTGTTTTTCTCATGTCTGAGATAAAGAACTGGCCAGTCTGAGTCTTTCCCTCATATCTGAGAATAAAGAAACAGTATGTTAGAACTTAATAGTCTCCAATCCAGATAGGCAGGTGAGATCACTATGGCAGATGTCTCATGAAGGTTCCAGAGACCTCAGAAGCACAAACTAGCTCTTCATATCTCCATGAGCACCTGGAATCCTGTTTCTGTAGTCAAGCAGTGAGCATTCATACTAGAAGAGTACATTTTCATGCTTCCATTATTTTCACTACTGGAGCAAACACCAAACTTTGAAGCCTTGGGTACTTATGATTACCCTAACTTGGGCCCAGATGGTGAACTGAGAGCAGGGCTATACTGTCCATGCCATTTGGCCATCAGAACTTAATCAGTTATACAAAAAATGCAATGGGTTCATAGCTCCTTGCCATGCTAGTTCATTTATAACTACTTTTATTAATAGAAACATTGGTAGCAGTAGGGTGTGCTAATTGTTCAGATTCTACAAAAGAATCACTAACTCCTGTGGAAGTAGCTTGTGCAGTCTGCAAGTCAGGAGTCCCTCTTGAGTCACTGCATGAATAGTTTTTTTTTTTTTTTTACAGCTATCAGGAAACCTGAGATATTGAGGATCCTCTTTGCTCCTTAAAGTCTCTTTCCACTGTGAATCCTTCAACCAACTTCTATACCCTTAAGTAACCTTAATTTCTCCTGACAACAGACATTGCTGAAATCCTAACTAACTGTCACAAAGAGGGTGTATTTTATTGAGATAATACATTTTAGAAGAATCAAATCAGTGTCAAAGAAGGCAGAGCTACCTCTGTTTGCAGGAATCGTCTGTCAGGTGCTGGATTTCCTCCAAATGATAAATCTTGTCTCACTTCTAAATCACTTTTTTCTTTTTGAAAAAGTTTATAACATTATAGCTTTGGGAATCAAATAAGGTCAATTAGAAATAGTTGGAATCATACTCAAATAATCTATTCTAGTTGTGGCTAAAACCCTCAGTTGAACTTTTTGAACTTTTATTAAAATAAAAGTAACACCTACCTATACAGACATGGCCATTTGAAGAAGTTCTTTATGTAGCTAATGTAAATAATTATGAGTCAATGTTGAGTCGAGGAAACTGGATTCCCCAAATTATTCCCCTCAGAGGAATTTATTTGTTAAGTAAACTGTAGTCCATACCACTTCCTCAGTCTCGTCCAAAGAAACACATTGAACAATTTAAAAATTGCAAATTTGAAAGGGAGACTGAAGTTCATCTAATGCAACCCACTACCAACAGAAGTCAACTTTTTTTTTGTCCAAAAAAATCATGCTTATGTTGTAAGTAATATTATGTCTAAGCAGTTTGGAAAAAAATGTATAAATTTATTCACATTTTAACTACATTTGTTGGTATTATTTTTGTATCTAGAGCACTTCTTTTTTTAATTGCCAACAGACTTTGATCTTATATCAGTGAACTTATTCCCAAGGTGTCTAAGTATGTTTTGGGCTGCTAAAACAGAATGCAACAGAATGGGTGATTTATAATGAATATGAATGTATTGGCTCACTGTTCTGGAGGCTAAGTCCAATATTAATACTGGCATCTGGCAAGGGCCTTTGTGCTGTGTCATTACGTGGCAGAAAGCATCACATGGCAGAAGAGCAAAGAGAGGGTTAGACAAAGAGATTACAGGAACCAAACTCCCCTTTCATAAGGAAATCACTCCCTTGATAACAGCATTAATCCATGTATGAGGAAGAAGTCCTCATGGCCTGATCACCCTTTGAAGGTTCCATCTTTTAATACTGCTGCTATGGAATTAAATTTCAACATGAGTTCTGGAAGGGACAAGCATTCAAATCATAGCAAAAGGGTTACACAAGAAACATTAGAAAGTACAGAAACATATTACTAAAATCCCTGTCTAGTACACAAATGGATAGATTTCACATCTGTAGTTATTGTAATCCAGGGATCTCAAACTTCATTGATTGAGAAGATTTAATTTTAGCCATTGTCAGTGTATAGCTGATTGGGTAGAAAGATTTGAGGTTATATGTGGTGGTCTTCAGGGGCAGGGGAAGGGGAGGCGATGTGATGAACTTAGAGGCATGTTTTCTGAAAATGAGACACTTGATTGATACATAGCTGAGGGCTTGCATCCTTGTTCTAAAATGTCACATCAATTGACCTTTCCTGGCTTAATTCATACTGCATTGAAGACCAATTAACCCTTCCTTATGTAAGGTGGATGTCCACAGAAAGTGTCTAAGGGATCTTATCCAAAAGTTAAGATAACCCATCAGTATGCCCAACAAAAGCTTGACAATGTCTATCTTAGATAATTTTGAGAATTTCCATCTTAGATTTTGGATTTTAATAATAAGAGATAACACACTAAATCTCACAAAAATATTCATTCCCAGAAGATATTGCAAAGATTTATGATCTTTATCTTCACTAGTTATTGAAATTCATATTTGCTTTGTCCTTTGGGCATAGAGTTGTTTGAACTGAGAATAATTTATTAATTTAGAGGATACCAATTACCAGCTTTTAGAACAGATCCACTCTATAATTTTCTAACTTTGATGATTGATACGTCTTCCCAGATCCTTCCTTAATAATGACTGTGTATTTATTTATTTATTTATTTATTTATTTATTTATTGAGTTGGAGTCTCACTCAGTTGCCCAGACTGGAGTGCAGTGGCTGCTCCCGGCCACCGCAGCCTCTACCTGCTGGGCTCCGGCGATCCTTCCGCCTCAGCCTTCCAAGTAACTGGAACTACAGGCGCACGCTACCACGCCCGGTTATTTTTTTTTATTTATTGTGGAGATGAGGTCTCACCAAGTTTCCCAGGTGTGTCTCGAACCCGCGGGCTCAGGCAGTTCACTCACCTCGGCCTCCCAAGGCACGGGATTACAGGCTGAACCACGGAGCCCGGCCAATAATGACTGTTTAAACCAAAGGTCTGGCACTAGTTAATGAAAGGAGTAAACCATCTTTTCAAAAATAATTATAATTTATTTCAAAAGACTATGCTATTTCAAAAATGTTTATTTTGAATGCAGTAGAGTAAAAAACTATATGAGATTTTTACAAGAAGTTCATCTCAAAATTATCAAAAGTCATTGTGTATTTGTGCACATGTGGTATATGTATATATGTGCAAACTCTCAGTCACTATGGAAACAAATACAATGAGTCCTAAAACTGGGGAAATCTTTGTTTGTCCAACCAAAGAGGGAGGAGGAACTCACCCTAAATAAGGAAGTCACAAATGAAACAGTAAAGATGTTTTGAAAAGCACCAAAAATTGAGCCAGAAATCTCACTGAGGTGATTATAAATCATATGCAATCATAAATATAAATCATATATTTATAAAACCATACACAGTCATTCTCTTATTTTTCTAGACTTTTAAGTTTTCTTATAAAGAAAAGTTGTTTTCTTCTGTGCTCTATTTTCTAAGAAGCTTAGGACCAAATTTGCAGCCCACCTATTGCAATTGCTAGTACCTTATGATATATAGTTCCGAGTGTGACTCATACCCTTACTTTCAAATTACTAACCCATGGCTTTCATTTGTCTCAACTCATTTAGCTAATTATTATGTTTTATTGTATCTCTTTAAGTACCTGCCACAAATTTATTAAGGAGAAATCATCACTATAAGTAAATAAATAATGTCTTATATGCCTTTGTCTATATCTATCTAAATATAATGTAAAGAACTTTTAACCACCAATAAATAGACATCCTTGCTTTCTTTGCACACATGATGTACATATTAACAATATTATCTCCCTCTTTCTTTCTATTCTGAAGAAGGCCTACCATACTTTAATCTGAGGAAGTATTTTACCTCCAAGTATATCAATAGCCCCTGACTCTCTTTTGAGACCTACAACAAGTTGAGACAAACAGAGCCTCAGGGTAGATACCCCAGAATAGATATTGAGTGAGGAATGTAAAGGTGAGTAGTCCATTGGAGAGTTGATGCAGAAGCACAGTGAGGAAATAAGAAACGAAGGGAAGTAAGGCAATATAGGATTCATAAACGAGTCTGTTACTGTTTCGGGTAACTACAGCTCTACCTCATGGAGGGTGTCTGGGTGATGATTGCAACAGAGCTCAAAGAGGTTTCATCAGAAGAGTGAGGAAGTTGAGATCTTTTTCTACCAACTTCCATTTGTCATTAACTGAAGACTTTTCCAAGGGGCATTGAAGCCCTGACTCTGGAAACCTGCCTCGTTGGTAAGTTGAGCACACTCCCAAGCTCTCTGCAGCATCTGTTGCAGTTGCTTGCAGGAAGAAGCAGAAATAACAAACGCCTAGGGAAGGCACCAGCAATGATGACTATAAAAAGCAAGAGAGAGAATTAGAGACAAAGGCATCTTCAACCTTCTCATATTCAACATTGGCATAATTTGAAAACTTATTTGCTTTGCTTTAGAGAATAGACAGGTGAGCAGTGGTTAAAATAGTTAGGATAATGGTATCCTGTTTCAGCTCTTTTGATTAGAATTATATTCTTAGGCTATTTAATATATTCAGACAGCAATGAAATAACATATTTCAAAGCCAAATGTGAACACCTCTTAAATCTGCCACTGAGATATATTATGGTTGCCTATTTTTAATAGTGTGGCTTCTGAAAAGCCAGATATTATTAAGTCTTGACAACTTTGAGGGCAAAGGAGAGATCAGAAATGAGCCTTTTACTCATCCTTCCTGCAGTTACTTCTTATTGTACTTTCTACAGGACACGATCAGCCAAATCCCATCTGGTTCTTAAGCATTGCAACGCTTTTAATATTTGCCTCAACCTTCTCCTGAGATAAACTTCTGGCTAACTTTTCTTAAGACCTTCTGTCCTGATCCTTTTATATCTCCAACAGTCAGCTTCTGTCAAACTTGTGGGAAATAAAGGATTTTACAGATGCTGAGAAAAGATCAGAGGCACAAACCTAGTTTAAAATTCCAAAATCGATATTTAAAAAAGGGATGAAAACCCCCAGGAAACCCCCAGGTTGTCTAAGAAGTCCTCAGTTCAAAGATGGTAATTCAGGGATGAATCTAAGGATCTGAGTGTCAATAGGATCTAGGTTTGATAGGAAAAGAACGATCTTTTTCAGGGTGCCATGGGGCCAATTTGACTTTATGACCATTGTACAAGGTGAAACTATAAGCTAGGCATTGGGACCAGTGGAAGAGCGTGCAGAGGAAAATCATTCATTCTACTCCTCTCTAATGCTCACTCCTTACTTTTTCTGGTGGAAATAAACAAACTGGAAAATAAAGATCGCAGCAGTTTATTCCAAAATTCCATTTTAATACATAGCTGAACAGGTAAGATCTAAAATGACCAACTGAATAAGGAGGCAACTATATATCTTGAGGATGTTTGCATGTGATCTTCCAGGTTCTGCAGGTAAAGTATAGGTTAAAGTGTGATTTTTGTGGAATATTCTAAAACCTGTATTGCAAGGCTCATTCTTCTAAAGAAATATACTGAGGTCTTCACTTATAAAGTTGGCCATTTTGTCTTGAGCCAGATAAGGTAGTCTGACTTTTACTCATGTTGAAAATACATCTTCCTTAAATCTGTTGAGGCTGAATCCTTCTCTAGCCACCATGCTATGCCATACTGTAGAATGGGTTTAGGGCCCTATTTTCCAGCCAAGTTCTCCTCTTGTTATGCTATAAGTCTGAATCTCTGACCTGAACAGTAGCTCTTTTGCCTTTACCTTTCCAGGCAGTTCCTCCAACACCTAGGTTCGCCCCAAATCCTCAACCCCTGCATTAATAGAAAACTTGCCTGGATGTCAACATTGATATCAAGAGTTTTTCTGATGTCAGAATGTTCCTGGAATATAGTCTTAATACCCCATGGTCTTTGCTTTCATAGTCTTTCCTAGCTTTTAAAACCAGTACAGACCAGACCCTCACTCTAGAATATGTCTTTATGGGACTGATCAGCTGCCCACATTTCTTGACTGCCCACACTGTTCAGGTTTTAACATACCTGAAGCCTCAGCCCAACACGTATATGCCAGAGCTCCCTATGATGGGGAAGTGGAGTCATTTGATAGGCTCAGGACAAGAATGCTAAATCCCTGGCACTTGTGACACTACTCCTTGTTTCTGAGCAAGAAACCAAGGAGACTTTTCTAATCAATGTGCACTTTCACACCTAGGTTCTTCCCAGTCTATTTTATATAGCTAGTGCCGAAAGATCACAGGTTAAATGAAACCCACATTCTATCCCTAGTGGAAGACTTGCTCTTAAGACAAGTACTTAGGAGAGAAATCTCCATGAATTAATTCAGATTGTGAGTTTACGGGGAGGGACAACATTCCTACAGACATAAGAGAGAGGTAGATATCTAGGGAAAAATAGTAGTTAAACCACATTAAAGGATTACAAGGAAATTAATCTCTAAGTGGTACTCAAATTCTTGGCTTTGTCCACATGCAATTTTTCGGCAATTCTAACTCAGTTGACCAGGGTCAGAGAAGCAGAGAATGCATTGATTCAAATTGATTCAGGATAGCAATATAAGGAGGCACAAGTGAATGGGAGCAATCTCATCATCTCATCCCTTCCTATAAGTGTGGAATACCCAGTCTGACAGTAGTGCCTCTCCCCACTACTCTTGGTCATGACAGTGAGCACAATTTATCAAGAGCTATGATTCCTCTCAAAGAAGCACTTTTTTCAAGCTTCAGAAGTGTCTATTCTTTAACATACAGAAAAGAAACATTCCCGTGAATAATAACACTTCAAACATAGCATTGTTTAAATGCCACATTAACAATGACCACGTTGATCATATAAACTGCAAATTCACCACATTTGAAATTTTTGTTTAAATGAACCCTATCTGATTTCCCCAAGATTTTCTCCTCCCAACTTGTTACAGCTGGACAACCAGGAGACACAGTTAATTTGGAGCCAATATTGACTAGTTGGGGCATTCAGTAGCAATCACAGTCCCACCATTTGCCTGGGCTTAAAGTCACTGTCTTTCTTAAAGAAAAGGGACACTTATACTCATGTCCTCATGTGTGTAACTGTGTTATTGGGACTGGGGACACACACATTTATTCTGCTCCTCTTTCTGCTTTTTATTAGTTCTTTTATACTGCCATACCAAAAAAAAAATTACATGGATATTCAGAACCCAGGATATTTTTTGGTCTAAGTTTTCCAGTTTATGGTAAAATTTTGCCTTAAATATCCAAAGGTAGAAAAAAGCTTCATCGTTGCTCCTTCTACACGGTAAATAGACCTTACCGGTCCTACCTCACCGTACCCAGATCTCTGCTTTGTCTGTGATTTGGTAATATTGGCAATGACATGTATGCCTGACCATTAAAGATATACTATCGAGAAGAGGTCCCTTTTCTGCCACATGGCCTAATGACAGTTTGTAAAAAAAATGTTTTTAAATAAAGAAACCGCATTTTTTTTTTAATAATCAGTATTTTTTTATTATCATATTGTGGGGTACAGTTAAGGATTAGGTATACAAATATGCTTCGTTCAGACACCCTTGGTGATAAGAGGTGTCTCCCCGTCCCCAGACAGATACTGAGTACCGTTAATCCCATCCCCCCTCCCCTCCCGTCCCCATAATTTCCCACCACTGTCAGTCATTTTGTTATAGTATTACGTTGTATGTTCAAGGTTCACTATATGAGTGAGAACATGTGATACTCTGATCTTTGTTTCTGTGAAAGGTCACTCAGTATTATAGATTCTAGTTCCCTCCAAGTTGCTGCGAAATCCATGATTTTGTTCTTTTTTATGGCTGCGTAGTATTCCATCATGTATATGTACCACATTTTTTTAATCCAGTCCTCTTTTGATGGATAGCATGGTTGCTTCCATGTTCTTGCTATTGTGAACAATGCTGCGATAAACATACGTATGCAGGTATCTTTTTTATAGAGTGATTTGAGTTCTTAAGGGTATATTCCCAGTAGGGGGATTGCAGGGTCATATGGGAGGTCGATATTTAGGGCTTTTAGAAATTGCTATACTGTTTTCCATAGAGGTTGCACTAGTTTACACTCCCACCAACAGTGTAGAAGTGTTCCCTTTTCGCCACACCCTCTCCAGCAACTGTTATTTTTTGAGTTATTTGAACAAATGTTCTTAATGGTATTTTGAATGATGAATCCTTTCCAGAAGGTTTCACTTTTCTTTGCTTAACTATATTAATCAATAGAATCACTATCTATGGCAGTTATACTTTTACACAATGTATTTCTTAAGTCATAATAATTGAAAGTCAAAATTACCTCTTGATCCGTGAGCTGCAGGATGGATGCTATTAGCAGGCATGAAAACATTAATCTCCTTGAACATTTCCATCAGACCTCTTGGATGACCCAGTATATTTTCAGTGACCAATAATATTTTTAAAGGAATCTGTCTTTCAGAGCAGTAGGTCTCAACACTGGGCTTAAAATATTCAGTAAACCATGCTGTAAACAGGTGTGCTGTGATCCAGGCTTTTTTTTTTTTTTCCATTTAGAGAGCACAGGCAGAGTCAATTTAGCATAACTCTTAATGGCCCTATAATTTTTGGAATGATAAATAAGCATTTTCTTCAATCTAAAGTCACCAACCACATTAGCCTCTCACAGTGTAGTCAGCCTGTTCTTAGACATTTCAAAGCTGGTCTTTGACTTCTCTCTATTATGGAAAACCTAGATGGCATCTTCTTCAAATAGAAATATGTTTGTCTACACTAAATATCTGTTGGTTAATATAGCCAACTCCATCAATTATTTGCTAGGTCTTCAGAATAACTTGCTGTAATTTCTACTTCAGCTCTTGCTGTTTCATTTCCCACTTATATTATATTATGAAGAAGGCTTCTTTCCTTTAACCTTTGAACCAACCCTTACTAGCTTCAGACTTCTTCTGCACCTTCCTCACCTCTCTTAGCCTTCATAGAACTAAAGAGAGCTCAGGCCTTGTTCTGAACTAAGCTTTGGCTTAAGCGAATATTGTAGCTGGTTTGATCTTCTGGCTAGAGCACTAAAACTCTCTCCATTATCAGCAATAAGACTGTTTTGCATTCTTATCATTCGTGTTCACTGAAGTAGCACTTTTAATTTCCTTCAAGAACGTTTTCTTTTCATTCACAACTTGGTTAGCTGTTGCCAAAAGAGAGCTAGTTCTAAGCCTGTCTGGGCTTTTGGCATGCCTTTCTCACTAAGTTTAATCACTTCTAGCTTTTTATTTGAAGCAAGAGATGTGAAACTCTTTCTTTACTTCCTTTCACTTTGAGGCCATTGTCAGCTTATAAATTAGCCCAATTGCAATATTGCTGTGTCTCTAGAAAAAAAGGAGGCCCAAAGAAAGGAAAAGGGATGAAAGAAAGGCCAGCTGATGGAATAGTGGGAACACACAACATTTATTGGTTAAACTTGCCATCATATATGGGTGGAGTTTATGGTACCCCCAAAATTGCAATATCGTCAAAAACTACTGATCACAGGTCAACATAGCAAGTATAATAATAATAATTACACAATTTGAAGCATTGGGAGCATTATCAAAGTGTGATACTAAGACCAAAATAAGAATATGCTGTTGAAACAATCGAACCCATGGACTTATTTAATGCTGGCTTGCCACAAACTTTCAATTTGTAAAAAACAATGTCTGCAAGGTGTCAAAGAGAAAAGCATAATAAAATGAGGTATGTCTGTATATAAAAACTGTAAAATTAAATAGCTAAGAATAACTAATACATGTAACTAATATTTTGTGCTGATTTGGAATGCACTGAAATATAGTACCTCTGATAATTCTTTCATATAATAATTTTGTTATTCTACTGTTAAAAACATTTCTCATTTATTCTATTGGGGCATTGTTGTTTTTAGAGAAAGACAGTGGTTATAGTCTTGTTTCTTAACTTTTTCTGACATAGGGATAAAATGTATGCAAAGAATTGTTATTGAGAATGTTAGATCTAAGCATGTTGTAATTAAGAAGTCATTGCAATAGAAGTGAGATTCATATTTGTAGTTCAAATACTTACTGGTTTGTGTGTATCACTGAGCTTAGATCTGGGTATATGGTACATTTTTAGTAAATCTCTAATCTATCTCCCTCTGTCCTAATCATAACACTTTTTTTCTTGACAAACCCAAAGAAACGTTGCTTAACTCTTTATAAAAATTTTTATTTTAAAGATGTGGGATACAATTCAAGGTTAGATACCATTAGCAAAACAAACAACAGATGCTGGTGAGGATGCAGAGAAAAAGGAACACTTCTACACTGCTGGTGGGAATGCAAACTAGTGCAATCTCTTTGGAAGACAGTGTTGCTTAACTCGTGAATGAATTATTGAATACCAAGCACGACAGTGCAAGTAGGGTGACTTACTCTGCATTTGAGTGGAAGTTAAATGAATGAACAGCTTGTTGATCATTCAGAGCAGGTTTATCAATTAGCTGTTCTTCATTGATCAGGCAAGATTCTAATAGAATTGAAATCCTGGACTAACTGAGGCTCTATTTAATGATTATG